>CAUYLG010012662.1:0-53322 GCA_963573385.1 Cacajao melanocephalus | reverse complement strand
GGGTGTTGAACAGTGAGAACACATGGACACAGGGAGGGGAACATCACACACTGGGGTCTTTTGGGGGATGGGGGGCTAGGGGAGGGATAGCAGGGGTTTGGGAGATGGTAGAGGGATAACATTAGGAGAAATACCTAATGTAGGTGGCAGGGGGATGGAGGCAGCAAACCACCATGGCGTGTGTATACCTATGTAACAATCCTGCAGGATCTGCATATGTACCCCTGAACTTAAAGTAAAATAAAAAAATAATTAATTAAAAAAAAAAGAGGTATTTATGTATATGCTTAACTTTGTAGCACTGCTAACACTTCTTTGTGTTTGGAGTACTGATCTGTTCTAAATTGGTCACTCCTTCAACCCATTCATCTCCCAAAATCACACAGGTAATACTTAGCTAGTTGACAAGCTCTCCTTTTTTTATCTGTTTTTTTTGAGACAGAGTCTCGCTCTGTCTCCCAGGCTGCAATGCAGTGGCATAATCTTGGCTCATTACAACCTCTGCCTCCCAGGTTCAAGCAATTCTCGTGCCTCAGCCTCTTGAGTAGCTGGGATTACAGGCACCCACCACTCTGCCCAGCTAATTTTTGTATTTTTAGTAGAGATGGGGTTTCACCATGTTGGTCAGGCTGGTCTCAAACTCCTGAGACCTCAGGAGATCCACCCACCTTGGCTTCCCAAAGTGCTGGGATTACAAGCGTGAGCTACGGTGCCTGGCAGGTTCACTTTTAAGAGCTGAAAGGGAGCAGACCAAGCACAAAGACTGCTAATGAGTGTAAAACTTTTTGAATGGGTATGTTTGTATTTGAGACATTTTATTATTTTGTATAACGGGTTATGCCCCACCCTAACCCCTTTTGACTGGCACAGATATTGGAGAGTTATTGGCTAAAGGGAGAAACTCTTAGAGTTCTTTCATAATGTTTTTAAGAGAAACAAAATCTGCATTCCCTTGAAAGCAGACAGGTTTTTAAACTGCAGATCACCTACTAATCTGTTCTAGATTATATATCTTCAAATCAGTGTATTTACCTGTATATGGAAATGAACTTTAGAGATAGTTCAGTTTTTAAAGTGTATCAATACCTGAAACCAAGATTTTGGATACTAATCCTATGGTATAGTGAGTGGACAGGGACCCAGAAGAAGAATGACAAAGAGGAACCCAGGATATCAGAGATCCAGTGGCAAGTTCTGTCACTAATGTGTTTTGTGAGTTTGAGCAAGATGCCTAACCTTTCTATTTTTATTTCCTCATCTGTTAAATGGGGATTGTGTATTATATTTACCTTGAAAGATTGTTGGGAAACTAAAATTTTTAGAGACTTGGAAGTTTATAGCTTTGTACAAATATTATAATGTAAAAATAGTGTCCCCTTTGTCTTTATGTTCTGTTGAAAACAACTTTAGGTGCATTCCCTTAATGGATCTGTATCATATAATATTTAACCTGATGATTTAACTCTGGTAAGACCATTAATATGTGTACAAATGCCATTGATCTTCTAAATTTGATAATTACCAACTCGATGGCTAAATTGTTATTTGTATTTATATTTATGATGTGCTTTAAGGAAAATAACCTGTCAAATTTAAGTGGAGCTTTAGTAATCCTGGCTGTCTGGTATCTGGTTTCTGTAGGAGTTGATCTAGAGCAGTCAAGAAAAGAAGAAGAGCAGCAGATGTTGCAGGATGCCCGCCAGTGGCTCAACAGTGGGAAAATAGAGGATGTGAGGCAGGCTCGCTCAGGGGCTACAGCCCTTCATGTGGCTGCTGCCAAGGGCTACTCTGAAGTCCTCAGGTATTGTCCATTTATATCAATCAGGAGTGGTTCACTGGGAGAAGATGAATTGGCTTTTAGAAGCAGAGGCTGAATTTAATTTTCTGCTATGGTGTGTTTCCTTTTTTGTTGGTTTCCTCACTGTGCAGACTTTTCTCACATTTTGCTGGTATTCATCCATGGGTTGTCTCCCTCCCTCCTGCCATTCCTCTAGCTTCTCACTGACATGTGTGATATGAAACAGAGTTAAGATACGCTGTCCTAAGAGGTGACTTCTTCCAGTTCTATGATTTGTCATTAATATCCCTGCAACTACCTCTTCTTGTGACCTATAATACTTGTGATCACCTGTTCCCTTTTGACTTATATAATTTCTTTGGTGTCATTAGATTAATTATATAAATCTTGAGTATGCAGTGTGCAGCTGGCACAGGATAGTCAAACGTATATGAGGGATTTGGACTCTACTACTCTGTCTATTCCGTTTTTCCTTACGTCCATACATGCTTTAGATAGCTCTTGGTACTTAATGTTGACAGGCTTTCCCAAATACATGGGCTGCCAAAGGCATTATATGTGCAATTGTTAACTGGACTCTTCTAGTATTTTATATTTCACCTAAAAGGGGGTTTCTAGTAGGTATAGCAGTGTTTTGGTGCTGCATTTCTGCCTGAGAGTGCTATCCATAAGGGCCCAATGTAGTTTGGGTCTTCAGGCAGGAGTCAAATATTTTCTCTTTCGTGCATACAAGTTAAATTACAGCTTTATAGTTAGCAAGAAATTGGAGGTATGTGGGTTTATAATAAATATAGTATCCTGGAAAGACCAACCAGAAAGCTAGTTGGGAAAATACTCTGAAGAGAATTGAGTCTTCATTTTCTTTTATTTTTTTAAACTTTATTTTTATTGTTGTCACTATTACAGATAGATAGAATGACCACAGCCTATTAGAGTCTTCATTTTTATATGTTATTTCCTCCCTGCACTGGAAAATGGAAAATGTACCTTTAAGAATTATGTGATTTGGCTAATTGAATTACACTTTGGTTAATCTTAGGTACATACCTTTCTGTATACTCCCCTTGTATGGTGTAACATGGATATGCCTAGGAAATATGACTTTTTTGAGAAGATTGGTAAAGGTTATCTATGATTGGTACACAAAGTAGTAACTATGAAACCCAAACTGTGCCTTAGAGGGCCGAAGTAATCATTAAGAACCCTGTGGTTCAGGGCCAAAACCTGAAATATCAATTAGGTAATAGTTTACTTGCCGGAAAACTGTAATATAAAGGAGATACATGTCTTGTTTTGGGTTTTCTTTTTAGACTTTTAATTCAGGCTGGCTATGAGCTCAATGTTCAGGATTATGATGGCTGGACTCCCCTCCATGCTGCTGCACACTGGGGAGTGAAGGAGGCTTGCTCCATCCTGGCAGAAGCACTCTGTGACATGGATATTCGAAACAAACTGGTTAGTGAGCCTGAACCTCTAAAAGAACAATGAGATTGGTGGCTGGGTTTCTAGAATAAAAGGCTTAACATCTCTATTCAATGGCAGCCTGACTGTTCTGGTGAAATATACATCATTGGTAGCTATGATGTTACCTTCCACCACCCTGCCTCTGGCCCTATTAACACAGAGTTATGTTTGTTATTCAAAATAAAACCCCATAGACCTTCTGATTTTATGTTCAAGCCTCTAAAACAGGAAAAAAAATATATTTGTTCTTGGCAAAAAATGAGCTTTGAAATATTACTGTCTGTGGTGAGGTATGAAAGATTTTATTGTTACTGTATTTATATGAGTCATTAAAATGTTATAATGACAGATCCTTGAGTTTGACAGAAAATAGTGTTATTCAGCCTCACTTCAAACAACTTAGAAACTCTGGAACTCCTATCCCCTATGTCTACTGATTTTATTTTAATTAAAATTAGAAATTTTTTTTTTTTATAGACATGGGGTCTCACTGGTTTCCCAGCTGGTCCCGAACTCCTGGGCTCAAGTTATTCCCCTGCCTTGCCACTTGTAATCCCAAACTCTGTGTTTAAAGGATTTGGTGTTTTTTGTTATGCGTCATCTGTGATAGATGAAGGTATTGTCATAATGTACAGTAGACTAGTAGGGAAGCAGCTATTATTGAAATTAAAGGCAAAAAGTGAATATTGAGTTGAGTAATCCCAAAGTGTTGGGATTACAGGTGTGAGCCACTGTGCCCAGCCCATAAATGTACTGATTTTCGAGGAGTGCAGACATGGCCTTTTAATTAGTAGATATTCTTATCTGCTTCACATCTCTCCTGAACCCATATTTCATTCTCAGACTATGGGTCAGGGTTCTTAATTATGCTGATGGCTCCTAATAGAGGTAACTTTCTTGTCAGTCCTCCTTTCACTTAAAGGAAGATGATTCAGCCGGGTGCAGTGGCTCACACCTGTAATCACAGCACTTTGGGAGGCCGAAGTGGGCAGATCACAAGGTCAGGAGAGATCGAGACCATCCTGGCCAACAAGGTAAAACCCTGTCTGAATGATTGAATGAATGAATGAATGAATGGAAGATGATTCCTATGATTTAATCTTTATTACACATGTGCCCTGAACCTCTCTCTGCAGTTTTGAAGAGTCCTTTATGGAATTTATCATAGCAATTAAGACCATTTTAGAACAGGTACAAGTAGGGATTTCACTTTATTATTTGCCAAATGACAATGAGAATTAGAAATGGTGCTATTTCCTCAATCCTGTTGTACAAACTCTATATTTAAAGAATTTGGTGTTTCTTGTTAGGTGTCCTCTGTGATAGATGAAGCTGTGTGGTAGATTAGTTTAGGAAGCAGCTATTTTTGGAGTCAAAGGCAAAAAGTGACCATTGAATAGTTCCTTGATAAAGTCACGTGATTGCTTCTTCTGTTTTCTATCAGTCATGGTGTCCCTTTTCTCCCCCAGGGCCAGACACCATTTGATGTGGCTGATGAGGGTCTTGTGGAACATTTGGAGATGCTCCAGAAGAAGCAGACTGTGGTGAGTCTTTGATTGGTGCTTTCAAAACTTTTCTAATAGTTAGCAGTTCACACCAAGTATCTTAATCACTTGTTTCAGTTATGTCTGCTGAGAGTTGAAATGGACGTGTCTGCCTTCCAGAGATGTTCATTGTTCCCTTCAGGAACATAAAAAGTCTGTTAGAAGAATGTATCCCAGAAACCATTATTGTTCAGTTTTTTTGCTCTTTATAAGATAGCCTTCAAGGAGTTGAAAGTTAAAATAGCAACAAAAAAACTAATAATTACCCTTGAGTTCTAGAAAATGAATCAGAGGTTTTTCGAAATAGAAAGTACCAGAGTGGAGGACACCTCATGGCTTTTTTTTTTTTCTTACTGACTAAAAGGCTATCTTTATTTAAGTGCATTGATTACAGAGAGGAATATATTTCTTTCTTAAAAAATAAGGAAACACACAATACTAAAACCGTCATTTGATATAGGGGAGTATTTGGTCAGTGATTCATACTTATTCCAGTTTTATGAAACATCCAGAACTCAGTCCTCCTTTCTCTGCTCCTCATTTTAAATCTTTTACTGTTTGGTCATGCGTGCCTTTGGCTTAATTAGAGCTATACAAGAGAACTACTTAAGTATGCTATTTGGGTTCAAACTGCAGAATGGAAAACCCACCCAATATACAGATGAAAAGTGAATAAGCCATATTTTTTACTCATAAAGCAGATGAATAATTTGAGGATAATAAAGATCAGTGATATTAGGGTGAGACATTAGGGGCAAAAAAGTCAATGACTTTTTTTTTTTTTCTTTTGTACGTGCTGTCACTCAGGTAATGTAAACTAAAGTTTAGGACAGATGTGGGAGACAGCAGTTCTGAATCAAAGAACTGCATAGCTCAATGATGGGACAGATCAACCATACCTAACCTCTGTTGTGTTCAGCATTGTGTCTGGAATGGTAAAGTGAAGATTCTAGTTATTTTAAGGCTCAGTGGGGAAGTCACGTACAGAAAGCTCAGACAAACACAACTTAAAGTTCATTTTGTTCTCTTTGTTGAGCAATCAGGATCACTGAAACCAGGATTTTCAAATACAGTGTCAATGCTGTTATTTAGCAGCAACAGCCTTCCTAATTATAAAATGTATACTTTACACAGGTTCTTGTAATTTTTAAAACTTTTTATTCTGAAATAAGTTTAGACTCACATAGAAGTTGCAAAAATAGAGAGTTCCTGTGTATTCTCTACCTAGCGTGGTTAGGTTTTTGAACATCAATAGTATTATTCATGAAATAATATTTCTACACCAGTGGGAATGGTACTTATCTTTGCCCTCTGCATAACTTTGAGTTCCAGGGATATAAATACATCTTGTCTAGAGCATGCATCTGAATAGCAGATCATTTTCTCTAAGGGCTTCTTTCCCATTTGGTACCTGTGTTTTCTTTAGAAATGTTGCCAACTTATTTCAGTATATGAATCATAAAGAATTCTTTCAGGTTCCTTCTGGCTTTTTATCCTTCAGAATCTAGGCTTTTATTGAAGATTGGGTTTGGATATTTGATAGGAGCAGTCTTATTGAAGCTCTTAACACCATGGCTTTTCTCTTCTATCTTGGATGAGTTCTGTCATCTGAGGAGACCCAGCTGATATGTTTCGCTTTTTCTTAGGTTCCCCTCTATCTCTTTGGTGTTGGTCCTGTTTTCTTCAGAATGACAGTACCATTTTGGTTCTCAATACTGATGATTTTTTCACCAGTAGTCAACTTCTTCCCTTTTCTCTCTGTTTTCTCCATTTCCAGCTTCGAAGTGAAAAGGAGACACGGAATAAACTCATTGAGTCAGACCTGAACAGCAAGTTGCAGAGTGGGCTCTTTAAGAAGTAAGACTTTTAGGTTTAAGGAGTGAGATGAGCTTTGCTCTGTGTCAGTGGCATACTTAACTTCAGAATGAATAAAGTAAAGAAACTCCATGTTTATATTTAGCCAAATTATCTATAAACTTGTGGGAAAGTTTGTGGGGCAAGAAAGTGGCATTGATATGTGAGGGGGATACTAAGGATGGTTGACTGTGTTTTAAACTTCAAAATTAATTGAGACTCTGTACAGCATTTTAAAATCCTGGCTTAGGTGTTTTTAGTCTCAGCTTCTGCCTTTACTTCTATAAGTTTCATGAACCTAAGAGACAATGTCTATTTTGTTTATGGCTATACCAGTGCCTCGCATGATTCCTGGCATGTAATAAATACTCAGTAAACATTTGTTAAATGATTTTTTTGAATATTTATCCACCATCAAAAAATTCATAGCTCTTCTTTTTTTCTGTGTGTTAAACAGGCCATATTTCCTTGAGTCACACTCTGTAGTCAAATACTAAATCTTAGTCTGCAAAAATGGAGGGTTCAGAAGAACACACAGATGTAAAGAAGAATTTGAATGAGTTTCTGTTATTGTTTCCACATATAAGTTTAGAGACTTGTTCCCTTTATTATACCTGATTACCACTTCTGAATTACACTCAAGTTGTCATCTTTAATTTAGTAAAGAGAAGATGCTCTATGAGGAGGAGACACCTAAGTCCCAAGAAACGGAGGAAGAAAACAAAGAATCTAGTAGCTCCAGCTCAGAGGAGGAGGAAGGTGAAGATGAAGCTTCTGAGTCAGAAACTGAGAAGGAGGCAGGTAATACAAAGATGTTCGTAGTAAAGATCCTCTATCTCCATAGTATAAGGAGATTACTCCTTGTCAGAGAGCTAGCACCTTTGGAGCACCTCACAGGACTCCAAAAAGAGCTTGAAGTTTAGTTTTCAAGGATAAGAGATCAAATTGCTGGTGACCAGCTGATAAAAAAACTGTGAGCTATGTTAGACTATATCTACTGATTCCTGTGTAGCCACATAATAAGGTGCACAAAGAATTCTTAGGTGAAGGCCGGGTACAGTGCCTCCACACTTTGGGAGGCCAAGCAGGGTGACTTGCTTGAAGTTAGGAGTTCGAGACCAGCTTGGGCAACATAGCAAGACCCTGTCTCTACAAAAAAATTAAAAAAGAAAAAAATAATACTACTTATGTGAGGGATCCAACTGTTCTTACCCCAGTTTGGTAGATGGCATAGAGGCCAGATTCCAAAATGTCAGTGTGCTGAGAGGCAAAGAAGATGAGTTCTTGCAGAAGCTCTTAGGGTCAAACCAACTGGTGAATACTTGCATTTAATTCTCAGGTTGGTCTGAGTCCCTAAACAGAATTCTAAAATCTTTTTCCCCCTCATTATTTGAGTTGGGGAATGAGGAAGGAACCAAATCATATTTACCTTTATGGCTATTGATAACATATACCTCATATAGAGAGGGTTTTTGTTTTTTGTTTTTTTTTTTGAGACAGTCTCACCCTGTTGCCCAGGCTGGAGTGCAGTGGTATGATCTCAGCTCACTGTAACCTCCACCTCCCATGCTCAAACTATCCTCGTGCCTCAGCCGCCCCAGTAGCTGGGACTACAGGTGCATGCCATCACGCCCAGCTAATTTTAGTATTTTTAGTAGAGACAGGGTTTTACTGTGTTGGCTAGGCTGGTCTCAAACTCCTGACCTCAAGTGATCCATCTGTCTCGGCCACCCAAAGTGCTAGGATTACAGGTGTGAGCCACCATGCCTAGCCCTAGAGCTTCTTAAGTTTATTGTTTGACAAGACAGGAATCCCAACAGTGAAAGTGAAGTGTTGAACATGGTCAGACCAACAAGCTATAAAATAATTCACAGGTTTTGATTTATAGTCAGGCAAACACTGAGAAAAGAATACTGGCTTTTACTGAGGAGAGGTTCAACTGCAACAGAAATAGTTCTCATAGATAATTGGAAGCTAATGATAAACTAAGATTTTATAGTGTACCTGTGCCCCACATTCACTACCATATTATCCCTCCAAACTGGAGTCCATGATAAGATGAAATGTTTCTGATAGAGGGGAAAGGGTCACACATTGAGTTTATAATGGAGTCTGTGCTTTCCTCTGAACTCTGCCGTGGCTGACCTACCCATACTGAAGATATTTAACTTAACTCTGTTGTCTGGGCACCAGCTCCTGATGAGGTGTGGCTTTGCTGATATGATTTCTCTCCATTATGGGGAGAATACTACCCTTCTTAATGTCTCAATCTCTGAGGCTCATTGAATGTCAGTCACCAAAGGAAGTTAGAGAACCATCAGTTCTATAGAGAAGACAGGCACCAGCTAAGTTTACAGTGTAGGAGATGACCTTTTATTTATTGAGACTTGAACTTCTATTGTTAGTCATCACAGTTTGCTCTGGAAATGCCATTAGAGTACCTGTCAGAATTTATAAATGTGCATCTTTTTGATATTTGATTATTTATTGAGAATTTACATATTCTAGCCTTCAAGTATTTGGAACAAATATCTGAACTTGCGCTATGCTAGATCACTTTTGTTAGTGGCTAAGGTATGAGAAAAATGGGAGGGAGCTGCCTGAACTACTGTCATTGCTTTGTGATTTGTACCCTTGCCTCAGATCTCTTGTTCTCTGTTGTCTGTTTTCACATTGCTATTGGTATAAACACCCACAGTACCCTTTTGATTATGCTACACCTCTGTTTATACCTATGACTACCTCCCTCACTCTATCTTTGCCTACAGAGTAAATAAACCCCAAGCCTCATGCTCTGGCCTTCAGGACTTTTCATAATCTAGCTCCAGCTGATGTTTCCAATGCTGTACATAGATAAGGACATATTTTGGTTAAGCTGGGCTGCTTAATTTCCTCAAACATGCCCTGAGCTTTCCTGCTCCTGAACATTTGTGCCTAAATTCATTTCAGGCCATCAATGCTTGTTGAGTGATTTCTGTAGGACTATAGGATCCAGCAGGTTGAAAAAGTTGTTCTGATATAGGAAGCTGAAAGGAAATGGGCAACCTCACTGTTCTTCTATACTAGCACTGCCTACTTAACTCTGCTATAGCACTCATCATTTTGTCTGGGAACTCTGGGTTTATTATTGAACTCCCAGGTCTCAGCTCAATGCCTGGAACATAACAGACATTCATATTTATTAAATATTTTTTGTTGAATATATCTAGTCAGGGAATAGAAAGGAGTATACATGAATAAAATACATGTCACATGAGAAATATAAGTGTAGTCAAGGGTATTTACTGGTAAGAAACATTGCATCTAGTTCAGGGAATTACAATAAAACTTTAAAAGTGTGGTGCTTTTTACTTTGCGCCACACTTAAACATTTTTATTTCGTTGTCACAGCCACATTCTGAGGTATATATTATTAACACCACTTTTTAGAATGGGAAATGTAGGAGGGTAGGTGAATTAGGTTTCATAGCTGGCAAGTGGAATGCCTAAGATCTGGACTTTGATCTGGGACTCCTCAAAGTAGTAGTAGGAACCCAGTGGAAATTATCTGCATAAGAAGTGAAAGGTAAAACTGTAGATAAAGATGAAATCCCTATAGATAGATTTTATATATGATATAATAAGTGGAGATAGTTTTCAGTTTTTGTCTGAAAGTTGGACTTGGAGCCTACCAAGATGGAAATAACATTGAGCTTATTTTCTTCTGCCAACAGTTGCAAGAGGTCTTATGTTAGTTTACATCCAAGCATTACAAGGCCTTAATAATCTGTTTGGATGATGGGCAAACCTTTTCTATTACCAGAAAAGGATATAGACACAAAGGAAAGATGTTTATACTAGCACTTGTTACTTCTCTTGTCTTAAATAACAGATAAAAAGACAGAAGCCTTTGTCAACCATTCCAACTCTGAAAGCAAGAGTAGTACCATGGAGCAGATACCAGCACCAGCTCAAAATACCTTCTCTGCCTCTTCTGCTAGGAGGGTGAGTACTTTTGACTTAATTTGGGAATCATATTTCACCCTACTGCAGTAGCACACACGTAGAAAGACCTTAAATGTACATTCTTGCAAAATAATAAAAATGTATTCTTGCCTGTCGTAGTCTGCTGTCATAACAAAAAACACAGACTGGGTGGCTTAGACAACAGAAATGTGTTCTCACAGTTCTAGAGGCTGGGAAGTCTCAGATCAAGGTACCAGCCAATTCAGTTCCTGGTGAGGGCCCTCTTCCTGACATGAATGTAACCACCTTCTCGCTATGTCCTAACATGGCAGAGAGAAGGAGCTCTGGTGTCTCTCTTCTTATAAGGTAACCAGCCAGCCCTATTGGATTAGGGCCCCACCCTTTTGACCTCATTTAAACTTCTTTACTTCTCACAGACCCTATCTCCAAATATAGTCACATTGGGAATTAGTGCTTCAATATATGAATTTTGGGAGGACACGAACTTTCAGCCTATAACATTGCCCCCCAAAATCTGTAAGATTATTACCAAACAAATTTGGCTACCATGTGTTAAGATAATATAAGAGAGAGTAGTCTGAGACCAAAGAGATTTTGTCATTTGCCTATTTTCTTTGTATCTGAAGTTAAGATGCCTACATGTAAAGTGTGGGCTGGGCTAGAAGATATCTAGCATCCAACATTCATTGTTTTGATGGTTATTCTTCTTTATCTAACTCTGCTTTAAGACTTTACTTTCTTTTTTTTATTTTTTAACTTATTTTATTTTATTTTTTTACACCCCCTGGGGCGGGGTGGAGGGGGGGAGGACCCCTCGTCAGGGCCCCCAAGGGGGTAAGACTTTACTTTCATGAGTAAAGTCTTTATACCTTATGATGAGTAGAGGGCAGAGGTAGAAATAATTTGTTGAAATACTAGAGGCACCTCCTTCTATAACTTTGTACAGGCCTCTGAGAATCTGTAGGTTTCTAGTCAGTGAGACTGAGTTGAATGATGACCCTGCTCTACAAAGTATAAAATTCATTTTGAGGTTAAGAATTGATTTGAGTTCTTTGGAATGAAGCTATTGAAAAAGCCCTGTGGTTGTATAGTATGAACCTATTGATCTTCTTAGCACTTTATGAATTGGAAAGATGGGCTTATGGTATTCTTGTGGAAATGAGAGAAAAAGGCCTGGTTACTTATCCCTAGAAGCTTCATTGTGAATAATGAAAGAGGTTTTGAATAAATATAATTCTCACTCATTATTCAGTCATTTACTTGTACCTCATATACTGCCACTGCTTCTAAGGATGCCTAGACTTAACTAATGTTTTCAATAGAAAAATACTAAATTAGACAGGGTACAGTGGCTCACACACACAATCTCAGCACTTTGGGAGGCCAACATGGGCAAATCACTTGAACCCAGGAGTTTGAGACCAGTTTGGGCAACATGGGAAAACCTCATCTTTACAAACAGTAAAAAAATAGCCAGGTGTGGTGGCACACACCTGTAGTCCCAGCAACTTGGGACTGGGAAGCTGAAGTAGGAGGATCACTTGGGCCTAGGAGGTCAAGGCTGCAGTGAGCTATGATTGTTCCATTGCACTTCAGCCTGGGCAACAGAGTGAGACCCTGTCTCAAAACGCACACACACACACACACACACACACACACACACACACTCTCTCTCTCACACACACTCTCTCTCACTCACTCACTCTCTACTTCGCTAAAATGATGCTGGGAAAGGCATTTTCCCCCTTAGAATCAGGGTAGCTTGTAAAAAGCTGACATTATTGAAACCCTAAAGCTGGAAGGAGTACATAAATGTGTACATTCAGATGACTGATGAAAAGAGAAAATCAATATGTGAGTTGAAGATGAGTGATTTAATATTTTTATTGATGTTTTACTATATCAGGCAGTAAAGGTAGCCTCGTATTAGAAGAAAGGCCTAAGTTCTTCTTGAAAAGGTCCTGGACCTCAGGAAGGGTCTGTTGGCTTTTGTTCCAAAGACTAGTTGTACCCTAAAGTGGTCCTTGGCCTAATGCTAGTCTATGATGTTTCCCTAGTTTATGGCAAAATGAGATAATTAAGGACAATGTAAGCTTTCCATAAAGCTTTCTTTTCTGATGTTAAAATTTCATTTTTAAGGAAATAGTGGTGATGATGAGTTGTTCAAAAAGAAAACATCTTTCAGAATGTTGTTCTCTTTTGGCAAAATTTAATTTAAAAGATAAAAACATAGAAACCCTTTGACCTCTTTTTTTTTTTTTTTCCTCGTCAGTGAAATCTAAAAGTTCTCTGAACTGCTACTCTAGAGCAAATAAATTTTCTTGAAATTAGGAATTAGAATTTGAGTGGAGTGGCTTCTGGAATTTTTATCAGTGTTAACTTAAATCATTTTATCATAGTACCTTAAAATGTATTTATAAATTAGCTTTTTCCTGGCTGGGCATGGGTTCATGCCTGTAATCACAGCACTTTGGGAAGCTGAGGTGGGAGGATTGCTTGAGTTTAGGAGTTTGAGACCACCCTAGGCAATATAGGGAGACCTTGTCTCTACTAAAATTTAGAGAAAATTAACTGGACATGGTGGTGCATGCTGGTAGTCCCAGCTACCCAGTGGGCTAAGATGGCAGGATCGCTTGAGCCCAGGAGGTCAAGGCTGCAGTGAGCCCTGATTAGGCCACTGCCTTCCAGCCTGGGTGACAGAATGAGACCCTACTTCAAAAATAAAACTAAAAAGAAAAGATAAATTAGCTGGTCTCATTTTTTCCAGTCTCCACATATTATAAGGAGGGATTAAGCTCATTATTGTTATTTTACAGATGAGCATGTTGAGACCTCGAGAAGTAAAGTATCTTATTTTCAGTTCCATAGTGAGTTAGAAGAAGGTATATTACTAGAATACAATCTCCTGGTGTTCCATGTCAGTATTAATTGCACAGGGATAGCAAATGATGTTTAATTTCTCAGAACAACTTTGTCAGATAGGAGCACTGTGTGAAGAATCAGAGGGTATTTTTGGCTTAGGAAGAAAGAGCCTGGAAAGGTTATTAGGGTTTGCTGGGTGAGGAAGGGAACATTGGCAGAAAGCCTGCCATGTATTTGTTCCTCCTAGCTACCTTATGTTGCCTCTCTGAACTTAGTTAAGTGTGGAAAAGGCAAATAGGCTAAGAAAGAATCATCAGAGCCTTTCTTTTTCTTTTCTTTTATTTGCTTCTTTCATAGTTCTCTTCTGGCCTTTTTAACAAGCCGGAAGAGCCCAAAGATGAATCTCCTTCTTCATGGAGATTGGGACTGAGGAAAACCGGCAGCCACAACATGCTGAGTGAGGTGGCCAATTCCAGGGAACCTCTAAGGGACCGAGGCTCTTCCGTCTACCGCTCTTCCTCAAGCCCTCGGATTTCTGCTCTGCTGGACAACAAAGATAAGGTGCAGTTTGGGTAGGGTAAGGGGGAATTCCAAGGCACTTTTTTTCCCCAATGAAAATTCAGTCTTAGGAAAAATGAAAATATTTTCTAGTTCTTAATTTGATTTTGGAAATGCAAAGCCTTTAAAGGGAGACAGGCACACTGATAGTTTAATCAATTAGCTATTTGCTTGCTATTATTTGCTTGGCCAAAAAAGAAAAAAAAGCTTTAAAAATAGCTTTTCCTTTTGGTCTGTTCATTCTTCCTTGCTCTCTTACCTAAAGCAAAAAATGGATCAGAAACATAAAAATTTTAATATGGTGGAGGAGGGTGCAGGAAGGACCCCAGGCGGGTGTCCTGGAGCCAGAGGGCCAATTCTCATACCCCCAGCAGCATGGCATCCTGTGCTGAACCCTCTGAGTCCCCCACCGCCCCTGCCCCCACTGTGCCTCCCGCCTCCTACCAGGGTCCCACCGCTCGAGGACTTCGTGGTGCTGGGAGGGGTCGAGGATTCAGAGCGTGAGGAAGAGGAGGAGGAAGATGACCTGAGTGAGCTGCTATTGCTGGAGGATATGGGACAGCCCCCGGTGGAGGAGGCTGAGCAGCCTGGGGCCCCCGACCTGAGAGTTCTCACTGCCATGGAGCCTGAGCCTGCCCCTTCCCCTATTCCGGAAGAGTGGCTGGACATCCTAGGGAACCCACTGTTGAGGAAGAAGACACTGGTCCCAGGGCCGCTGGGTTCCAGCCGCCCAGTCAAGGGCCAGGTGGTGACCGTGCATCTGCATATTGTGAGAGAACAGCACACTGGTGCAGGAGGAGCCAGAGGTGGTGTTCCCTGAGTGACTGTGAAGTCATCCAGGCCCTGGATCTTAGTGTCTCACTCAGGGACGTAGGGGAGAGGGCCATGGTCTCTGCTGACTCCAAGTACTGCTATGGCTCCCAGTGCAGGAGCCCATACATATGCAGCCCTGTGCCTGGAGGTGACCCCGAAGACAGTCATGGATGGGCCTGACCTGGAGATGCTCATGGGGCAGGAGTGCATGGCCGTGGCCAGCCAGAAGCGGGAGTACGGCAACGCCCACTACCAGCAGGCGGACTTTTTCTGGCCGACAACTCCTGTGACCTCACCATCAAGGCTATCACCTCCAGTGCCAAAGTGGACATGACGTTCAAAGAGGAGGAGCAGCTTCTGCAGAAGGTGAAGCATCTGAACAACCTGGTGGCCTCGCAGCTGAACCTCGACCACTACTGCACAGCCCTGCGCTCCTGCAGCCTCATGCTGGAACACCATCCAGACAACATCAAGGCTCTCTTTTACAAAGGCCTAGCAGGACGAGTACAGTGAGGCGATCCCCATCCTGAGGGCGGCCCCGAAGCTGGAACCTTCCAACAAGACGATCCACGCAGAGCTCTTGAAGCTGGTGAAGAAGCACGTGGCACAGTGGAGCACAGAGACTGCCCTGTACTGGAAAATGCTGGGCAACCCCAGCCAGCTGCCCGCCAAGTGCCCCGGCAAGGGTGCCTGGTCGGTCCCATGGAAGTGGCTGTTTGGGGTGACTGCTGTTGCCTTAGGGGGTGTGGTGCTCTCTGTGGTCATCGCTGCCAGAAATTGACCACCCAGGTGGACACCACCCCCTCTGCACACCATGGACCCTGCCCTGTGCTCCCTAACTCCCCCAGACTCTCTATCCACTGCCCTCCCTGGTCTGGCCTCCACCTCCTCTGGGTTGGGGGCAGCAATGATAGGGGGTCATGCAGCCTAACCAGAGGAGGGACTGAGGCCCTCTAGGAGGAAAGCCTAGAGGAAGGGGGCCCTAATTCCTTAAGACCCAGTTTCCTCCCAGCCCTCCTTCTCCCACTGGGCTAGGTCTCTGCTGGGGCCGGCCTCAGTTTTTCCTCAATAGGCTTGGGGGCAGCCCCTCCTGCCCTGCCTACCCCACCTGCCCCACCTGCCCTGCATAGGCTCCCTCCCCACCACAGTGAAATAAAGCCTCCCACCCTGGAAAAAAAAAAAAAGCCTAGGTGTGGTGGCTCACGCCTGTAATCCCAGCACTTTGGGAGGCCGAGGTGGGTGAATCACTTGAGGTCAGGAGTTTGAGACCAGCCTGGTCAACATGGTGGAAGTCCGTCTCTAGTAAAAATACAAAAATTAGCCAGGCATGGTGGCATGTGCCTGTAATCCCAGCTACTCAGGAGGCTGAGGCACAAGAATTGCTTGAACCTGGGGAGGCAGAGGTTGCAGTGAGCCGAGACCAGGCCATTGCATTCCAGCCTGGGTGACAGAGCGAGACCCTGTCTCAAAAAAAAAAAAATTTAATATGGCCTAAGATGTTCTCCTGAAAGAAACTTCTGATGTTTAGAAGCAAAGCTCCTTTACTTGGGCTTTGAATCCAAATAAAGCTCAGGCAAATTAGTACTTAGAAAAAAAATTTTTAACTTGTCATTCTTTCATTAATATGGAAAATATGGTTAAGCTAACTTCACAAATAGTTTGTGTATTCATTCAAGATAAGTAAATTTTTATTTTCTCCCCTTTTTAGTTCCAAATTTTATAGGACTCTCTAAGTGCTTTTCTCTGGGGTTACATCTTATAATCACAGCCCTCGTGCTTTATATTTCTGGAGACTACTCAAAGAGATGAGGCATATTGGTTGGATTAACTCTGCAGCATACTTATTGTACATAGTCCTAAGGAAGCTGTATTTCAAGGAAAAGATGTACTGGGGACTATTGGGGACTACATTAATCTTATTTCGTCAGGAATATTAGAGTGGAGCTTTCGGTTTGTGGCTTTTCAAAGGCTCACCTCCTCTCTCGGCATAGCTGCTGCTTTGTGTAATTTGCGGTGCTGTTCTTTATTTGCTCATCCTGGCTTTCCCATGAGAATTATTTTCCTTCATACTGTTTTTTTAATGGAAGAAAGTTAGAAATAAGCTTTTGAAAGCTAACCTTTTGTAAATACCACTCAAAATAGAATTAGTGTTGGATCCAGAAATAAAATTACATAGGTATATTAAGTTCTGCTTTTTTACTCAAAATGTTTTACACTGTGCCAGTATTGTACCTTTTTTGTGCTTTACTTGTTTTTATTTTACAGGAGAGAGAAAACAAAAGCTATGTTAGTTCACTAGCACCCCGGAAGCTCAATAGCACAAATGACGTTGAAGAAAAGGAGAACAGGTAATCCTAACATCGGGCGAAAGATGGTTCTCGTCCTCTTAGGTCTGCTCCGTGTGGTCATCTCCTGGCCATTACTCTTCTGCTTTTTTTCCTCAGGTGGCCTTACCATAACATTATGAATTGTTTGTTCCTTCTGCTTAGAACGCCTATCAACTCTTATATCCTTGCTATGCCAGTTCTTTATTCTTCAAAGTCTAACTCCAGCTTAGACATTACTGTCTTTAGGAAGTCTTCCCTGATTTTTCCATACATAGATTAGTTTTAATCATCCAGCAGGCTCTGTAAAGGTAGGGTCTGTGTCTGTCTGGTTTCTCAAGGACCCCTAGTTCCTAGCACAGTGCCTAACACATAGTAAACACTAAAATAATGTTGTTTAATTAGATTGACCAAATTCTAATTTGTCAGAAGGTAAAATTAAAGTCTTCCTAATTAGTTAAAATAAATGTAGGGATTTTGAAGTATTGCTGCATCTCAGGGCAAAACGTGATCTCAAACCTTAGCCAGCAGCATTGGCATCACCCAGGTACATTTTATTTTTATTTTAAAAAAATTGTTTTTAATAGTAACAGGGTTTTGCTATGTTTTCCAGGGTGGTCTCAAACTCCAAGCCTCAAGCAGCCCTCCTGACTTGCCCTCTCAAAGTGCTGGGATTGTAGACATGAACCACTGCTCCTAGCCTGGGTGCTTGTTAGGACTGCAGAATCTCAGGTCGTACTCCGGACCTACAGAATTAGAATCTGCATTTTAACGAAATTTCCTGGGTTCTCGAAATATTAATACAATTAATGTTTGAGAAGGATTGTGCTAGAGAACCTTGTGAAGCATGGAGAACCATAGCTTTTGTAACAAAGACCCTGAGTTACCAATTGTGGATCAAAAATCCTACTGCAGCACTTTCCTGGATACTTTTTCCTTTATAATGCTAAAGAGGCTTCCAGCAAGTCTTCCTTCCCTTTCCCATTCTGTAGTAACCTTTTTTCTTGGTAACAGACTTCTTCATCTTCCCTGATCATTTCCTTCTCTGCTTAACTTAAAAGCCACCTACTACTGGGACAGATTGCAACACACTTTTTTTCCTTTATTTTTTTAAACAGTCTCACTCTGTCACCCAGGCTGGAGTGCAGTGGCATGATCTCAGCTTGCTGCAGCCTCTGCCTCCTGGGTTCAAGCGATTCTCATGCCTCAGCCTCCTGAGTACAAGCATGTGCCACCATGCCTGGCTAATTTTTTTTTTTAAAGTTTACATTTGGGATATTTTATTTCTTTGATTTTAAAAAATATTTGAAATACACAAAAGTATTCGTAAGAAACCTTTTACAATTATTTGTAGCTAGATATGAAGCACAATATGTTTTTAAGTGTTTTTTTTTTTAATTGCATTCTAGGTTTTGGGGTACATGTGAAGAACATGCAAGATTGTTGCATAGGTACACACATGGCAGTGTGATTTGCTGCCTTCCTCCCCATCACCTATATCTGGCATTTCTCCCCATGCTATCTCTCCCCAACTCTCCATCCCCCGCTGTCCCTCCCCTGTTCCCCGCCGCCCCCCCCCCCCACAGACCCCAGTGTATGACGCTCCCATCCCTGTGTCCATGTGTGCCTGGCTAATTTTTTTGTATTTTTAGTAGAGATGGGGTTTCACCATGTTGGCCAGGCTGGTCTTAAACTCCTGACCTCAAGTGATCTGCCTGCCTCGGCCTCTCAAAGTGCTGGAATTGTGAACTACCATGCCCAGCCGCAAAGCACTTTTTAAATAAGGATCAAAAGTGACATCTCATTACAAAAGGGTTAGAGACCTTTGACATGAGGACTTTGGTACTTGTTGAAATTAATTGGTTCAAAGTTGATAAAAGAAAGCAGACAGTAATACTTCTGTTCTGTACAGAAAACAGGTATATAAAACAGAATCACCGGAAAAGTGTGTCTATTAGGCATGTTAACAGTTTGCCTGTTTTGCTCTTCTCTATCTGTATTGTATCATGGACAAAAACTGGTGATAGGAATCAGTGTTTTTTTCTTTCATGCTTCTACAGAGAATCAGCTGTTAATCTAGTGAGGAGTGGCTCCTATACCCGGCAGCTATGGAGGGATGAAGCAAAGGGAAATGAAACCCCGCAGACAATTGCTCCCTCCACCTATGTATCAACCTACCTGAAAAGGTACCAGGCTCAAAGGGGGTGGGAGATGTTTCTTTCACTCTGGCCATGGGAATATGGTAATAATTGCATGCCTTTTTATGTCCAATTAACACCACAGAAATGAATCAAAATGAATTGCTTTTAGATTTCTTAGAATTAACATCTTGAATAATTAAAAATAAAATTAATTTATTCTCTTAATAATTGAATTAAAGTAAGCTAATTTCAGGTTCTTACTACAGATCTGGCTTTATATTTCATCCTCTCTGTCTTATTAAAATTTTCAGTCAGAAGGGACTTTCAGTAATCTCTGGGCAAGACTGAATTTAAGTTATCCTTGTCCTGTAGCTGGTTCCCCCTTTTCTGAAGTAGAGTAGTTCTCATCCCATGTGATATTTTTGGGGGGAGGAAGGGAGGGACACTATAGGGTGGTGAGGGGTGGGAAATGGGGACCGTTTTCTATTGCATTAAAGAAGTTTCATACTGAAGCCTGTTAATTTAGGGACTTGAGTTGTTTTTTTTTTCTTACGACTTTAATGGCCCTCAGATCCATCAAGATGTGAAACTCGCAAGTTTGGTGCAGAGAAGGTACATGGGTTTCCTTCTTTTCTCATCTATATTCCCTTTTCTGCAATTATTTTCTTTGCCACATACTAGCCAGCAAACCAAGCACTTTTGCCAGAGCCATTAAGCTACAAAATATACTTAATTAATATTTTAATTTGAACTTTGCTGCTGATGTGGAAGAATCTGTTTTTTATTACTTACTTTGAATTCTTTCTTCACTTCCACTTAACCCCTCCCACTGTCTCCTCACACCATAGCCTTAGGTTTTTTAGATGATTGGTTGGCCCTGGCCATAGACTAGATGTGCAGATTAACTCTTTGGAATCAACACTTATTTCCACTTGCCAGGAAGACTTGTCAATGTTGGAATGTGGGAAATAGCTATAAAACAAACAGCCACTGTTACCTTTTAATGTTCTTCAGTTCTGTAGATACATTCTGTAAGAAAGGGCTCAACTTTGGAAGTATGAAAGTTTGATGATCTCACTGATGCTTCATTATACAAAAGAGGTGTTTCTCGCTTTATGAGGCTGTCACCTGTTTGTCTTAATGGCTAAGGCCTTGGTCTTCCTAGATGCATCATTATTCCTTATGGTTGGATCCAAGATCAAGAAAACTCTTCTAAGAAAATAATGTTCTAGATCAAAGGAAGGGAGAAAGCTGGCATTTAATTTCCAGGCATGGAGTTATTCTGTGGTGAGGTTGTTGATTTTTGTGATCCAAATAATCAGCAAATTGGTTGAGAGGCATTTGGTTTGATAGATGTAGTTTGGCAAAGTTATGGTGAACAGTGAAGGGAAGGGTTGCCTCTATTTAGGATCAAAATCATGCTTAATGATGAGAGCACTTTTTGAGGAAAAGATCTACAACTTGCTTCATACCTTGGATTTCCAAAGCTCTTCTCCTGTGACCCTAAAGCACTTTTTAATTTTATAAAAGCCTACCTTGTGATCTTTTTGAAAGGAAGGAATCATATGCCATCACCATTTAAAAGAGCAAGTGTGAGGAGAAATTCGTCATTTCCCAGCTATGCCAAACCTTCATACACGTTCCATTTTCTAGTTCATCTCTTGTGTTTAGGCAGAAATTCCTTTCATAAGGCCCATATTAAAATACTTCTTTTCCAAGGAAAGCTTTATAGCTTTTTTTTGGTTATCCCCTCAAGTGTCTCATTTCTATTATAGTCAAGAAATATTTTTAAAATTTGAACCCAAATAATTTTTTGCTGCAAGTGACATGGTTCTTACCCATCTTCAATGGAAACAAATAAAAGTTGCCTTTTATTGCTCATACAGTATTACTTCCTAGAATTAAAACTTTAAATCCTCTCAAAGGCAATTTTGCTTTAGGCCGAATAAGTGCAGTTCTCAAAGTCATTTTTTTCAGAGCTTCTTTACTCTTTTCCACTTTTAAATTTTAAATTTCTACTCCACAACCTCTCCAAATTCTCTGGTCTTACTTTAGCTTTTACAGTGCTAATTCTGTATCAGGTACACATTTGGGGTTGCATGATTATTTGCCTTGGGTTTGTTGGGAATTATTTGCTCTAATAAAATTATCCTATTTCCTATTATTCCCTTTCCTAGCCTCTCCTCTTATCATAAAATCTACTTTCCTGCTTTCCCTCATTCAGTATCATCTCTCTTCCTCCATGTTCCTTCACTCTTTTGGATGATTGACCAAAAAGACCATCCTTCAAAGAGTGATGATTCCTTCATTCTTTTGATGATTGCCTACTTGCTGC
This sequence comes from Cacajao melanocephalus, assembly GCA_963573385.1. NCBI lineage: Eukaryota > Metazoa > Chordata > Mammalia > Primates > Pitheciidae > Cacajao > Cacajao melanocephalus. The sequence goes on along the minus strand of CAUYLG010012662.1, from coordinate 31,663 downwards.
TGCCAGTGACTCAACTCTAGCTGGAGTTGATCACTTCACTTTCCAGTTGTCATACCCTTTCTTTAGTCTATATTCCTTTTAAGTGCACAATCTGGGTGGGAAGGTGGTGCTGGGAAATGGTGGGTGAGCAGCATGTCCTGAAGAAAGTGACTGTGTGCTGTTTTGCAGTGCTTCATTTGGTAGAAGTAGTGACCCCACAAGTCCCTACATTTCAGCCAATCGCAATTCATCTCCTGCTACCTCACCCATTACCATTGGTTCATCTACCTCTCGGGGCAGCCAGTGGCAACCTGCCTCTTCTTGCCCTGCACCAATCAGTGCAAACACTACTGCATCTGTACATCATGGCAGGTAAGGCTTCTTGGAGCCATTTGAGTTGCATTCATCAAAGTTAATACCTCTGAAAACACATATGAAATTTGAACCAAAGAGACTTTATCACTATAGAAACAAGTTAGAATTCCTGAGAAAATGTCTGAAATTTAATGAGGATGTTTTTGCTTTGACTTTTATTAGCCAGTCAACAGTTGCATATTGAATAATCAAAGGGTATGTATAATCAGCTTAAGATGACTGATTTCATCTCTCAACAACCTTACCAGTTATGATTACAATTTAAGGGTCATACTATTGTGGTAAATTAAATATTGAAAATATTTTCATATTTTACTTCTATTAATGTTCCAGTAATTGTAATAGGAATCTCTTGTATATAGTCTTTTAAATGGCATACAAACCCAAATTAGAAAGAAAGCTAGCTCATTTTCCAAAAGCCTGTGATAGCCTTCTGAAAACTCCCAGCCAACGAGAGCATTTTGCTGGACACACTGTAAGAAGGGAGAGATTTGTGTTTGTCTAAACTGTGTTCTGGGGTCAGTATCTTCTTGATTTCCAGTTCATCTAAGGGGTGCCATGCTGGAGAGTCACTGTGAAAGTATATTAGGACTTTGGCTGTAGTTTTAACTGTGGCTTTTAATCCTTTATGTGTGGTGGCAAAGGGTCTCCTTTTTTTGGGTCTGTGTCTACAACTGATAAAGAAAATGAAAAAAATCTTAATGATAGTGTTGTTGCAAGAATGCCAGTGTTGGTGCTGCTTGATTGATATTTGTCAGTTTACTAGATTTCTTTCCTTAAAATAAGTGATGATCATTCATTCAGCCAGGAGGGAAGGGTTTATGATGGATTGTTAATAATACTGTATAATTATGGGTAAATTTATTAGGTCTCGTAGTAATCCAGTTGCATAGACATGTTAATTATTATCACCATAGATGAAGAAACAGAGAGGTTATTGTTACTATATTACTATTATATTTGACATATATAATATACATTATTATATGTGTAATTATATATATATATTACAAGTCTCATAATTATATATATATATATTACTATAACTATTAAGAGCTGCAACTGGGCCAGACGCAGTGGCTCACGCTTGTAATCCCAGCACTTTGGGAGGTCAAGGTGGGTGGATCACAAGGTCAGGAGTTCAAGACCAGCCTGACTAAGATGATGAAACCCCATCTCTACTAAAAATACAAAAAATTGGCCAGGCACGGTGACAGGTGCCTGTAATCCCAGCTACTCAGGAGGCTGAGGCAGGAGAATTGCTTGAACCCAGGAGGCAGAGGTTGCAGTGAGCCGAGATTGCGTCACTGCACTCCAGCCTGGAAGACAGAGTGAAACTATGTCTGGGGGAAAAAAAAGCTGCAACTGAGAGAAAATAATTCCAGCTGCCATTTGTTGGACCCTATTATGTGACAGGCATTTGGTTAGGTATTATATAAAAATACAAAAATTATATTGGGGTTTAGTTTGCTCACATGTAATAATAAATCTAAATAGTAGTGGCTTAAATAAATTAAAGTTTTTTTTGTTTGTTTGTTTGTTTTTTTTTGGCGCTTAATAAAGTCCAGAAATATGCAGAGCTGGCTCAGTAGCTCTACAGTCATTAAAGGATCCAGGTTCTTTCTGCTCCACAGGTCTTACATCATGGCTGCCATTTCCATGGGTTGCCCCGTGGTCCAGAATAACTCCTGGAGCTCTAGCCATCATGGCTGTACTCTAAGGAAGAAGGAGGAAAGGGGGAAGCAGATAAAAAAAGAATGCCGCTGAACTGAGAATTTTCCCAGTAGTACTAGTTGCCTGCATTTGTCTCATTGGATACCTCTAGTGGCCAGGAGACTGAGAAGTATGGGTTTTTGTTTTTGTTTTTGTTTTTTGTGTTTTATTTAAGACAGAGTTTCGCTCTTGTTGTCCAAGCTGGAGTGTAGTGGCAGATCTTGGCTCACTGCAACCTCTGCCACAGGTTCAAGCAATTCTTCTGCCTCAGCCACCTGAGTAGCTGGGATTACAGGCCTGCGCCACCATGCCCTGCTAATTTTTGTATTTTTAGTAGAGACGGGGTTTCTCCATGTTGGTTAGGCTGGTCTCAGAACTCCTGACCTCAGGTGACCCGCCCACCTCAGCCTCCCAGAGTGCTGGGAATATAGGTGTGAGCCACCACACCCAGCCAAGAAGTGTGGATTTTTAGCTAGGTACATTGCTGCCCTCAATAATATAGGCATTCAGTTCGTAAAGAAGAGGGACAATGGATATGGGTTAGACAACTAGCTGTCTCACGCATACATATATCATTTATTGTCTTATAATGAGCCCCCTATTATATGAAATATTATTTTATAGATGAGGAAACTCAGACTAAAAGGTTAGTCATCTGCCCAAGGTCACACAGCTAGTGAGGAACTGAGGTAGGATTTGAACCTAGATCTGTCCATTTCAAAACTCTTATCTATTTTGTCACTGTTTGTTTCTGCTGAGTTTATATTTTATTCCAGGCACTATTTTAGGTGTTCTACAGACATTATTTAATCATTACAAGAACCCTGTATTTTAAGGTGCCATTATCTCTATTGTATCGATGAAGAAGAGATCAGAGAAGGTACATTTGCTTATATGTAGCCCCAAGTGTTTCCAAAGCCCCTATTTATTCTACTCCATAGTATATCCTCTGATCTTTGCTCTAGGGCTGTTTTTATTCTAACAATCTACTTATAAAATTACACTGCATATTAAAGTAATAGTAAAAGTCCTATTATATAATTTAATAAAATTAAACCCTGGGCATTTCAACAGCATAAGAAATTACAGTGAGACCAAAACATGTTATTAACCTAAAAAGAACTTCAGGTAAGGTTTGGTTAAGTGTAATTTTTTATAGCTGTTTGTCTAGCTAATTTTTTAGTACTTCCTATAGACTCGTATCTGGTAAGTCTGAGGAATTTTTTGCCTTTACTTTTTTTATTTAAAAAATGACTATAAAAAGGGCCAGACGTGGCTCATGCCTGTAATCCTAGCACTTTGGGAGGCCGAGGTGGGTGGATCACCTGAAGTCAGGAGTTCAAGACCAGCCTGGCCATCATGGTGAAACCCCATCTTTAAAAAAAAAAAAAAAAAAAAGACTATAAAAAAATAAAATGACTATAAAATTTCACCTTTTTTTCTTAGTTATTAATTGCTTCTGTAGAAGTAGCTTGTGTTTTTTTAGATACTACCTCTGTCTTTTAAAATATTCTGTTTTTATATTTGTATCTAGGTACCATATTTAGGTTTTTATATTTTCATTATTTTTTTCAAGCTTGTAATGTGATTATTTGGAAATAAGCTTAGAGCTATCTGTGAACATTTCACAGGTAATAATTATGAGTAGGTGAAAAAAATAGATTTTTAATATTTGTGCTTTTCATTGCTTTCTCTGTCTCTGTATCAATTTTGGATCTCTGTTACCCCAGCAACAGCTGTGACATCACAAATGATAGCTTTTTGGGTAGAGAGCCAATGGTTGCTCCCAACTCTTTGTTAAGAAACAAAGATCTTGTTTTCATGTAAATGAGTTTAATTATACAGCTTGCTGTTGAAAAGTCTGTAGTTAAGATTACTTATAGAATCCGATTTGGTTTTTGTTTCAGTTTCTCACTTTTGCAGTTATGAATATAGACAATTAGGCATTTGGTTAAATGGAAAGAAAGAACAGTTGCTAAACTAGGTAAGGGAGAACTAAGCATACCGAGGTTTTAGAGTATCAGTTGTCTCTGGATAATTCAAGAAGATGGTCATCAAATTTAGGCTGAGATCTACCGCAAAGACTCCCACTGCCAAGAATTAAGGAACAGGTGGAGACTAATATCGTAAGTGACTTTAGTGTCTTTTTCTTGTGTAGAGAGGCCCTGTCTCCGTGTGCATGTGTGGAGACCAGATGCTACTGGGGAGTCTTTTAAAGCACTCTTGCATATGTCACTGTCTCGCCTTGTGCCATAGCTAATGATTTTTGTTAAAATAAAATCTCAGGCACACACATACACATACAAGTCTCATAAAATGTAACTCCTCAGGCAAAGGATGTCAGACTAAATGTGTAATTATACTGTTCCAAGCTGTAAGAGCTCAAAATTTAAAAACCCAAAAAACAAAATCAGAGCAAGATTTCCTATTTGAACCTCTCTTTAATCCTCTGTCTCTGTGCCAGGGCTTTGTTGTATAGCATGACTTACCATTTCCTTTCTGCTTGTATCTTTTTTAATTTCAGGATTCCTCAAAAATCTCAGGCTGACTCCACAGCAGAGAAAACAGCAGACAGTGTCTCTTCTAGCACCCCGCTTTGTGTGATCACCAATCACCCTCTGCCAAGCACTGCCAATGGGGTTACAACTACTCCTGTGCTCTCCATTACTGGAACAGACTCCTCTGTGGAAGCCAGGGAGAAGAGGAGGTATGTTGGGTTACTGATTTGATTTGTGGGGCTCTGCTTCGAGGTAGAAGATAAAGGAATGGGCATAAAGTGTTTTTCCCAATTTCAAATACATTTATGAAAATATATCTTTATATTCTGTCTTTTGCCTCTGAGCAATCGGTTTTTGGTGGAGAGCTCAATTGTTTCTGATTATTTAGCATAGACACTTACGCTGCTATGGATTTAGGCATATCTTTTTTTGTTTGTCTTGTGATAGAGACAGTTGTTAGGCATTATTTCTCCATTTTGTAATGGAGAACCTGTGAAGCACAGAGAAGGATCTTTTGTTTTGTTATGGATAGTCCATGTTGACTTCTCTGGCAGCAAAGAAAGGTAACAGTATGAAACAAGGCTCAAAGAAATAGAAGGATATAAAGTTTTGATTAATTTCAGTAGAATACCAGAAAAGGAAATGAATAGTATATGATGATATGGTAAAAGAATAGTTACTAGTTATTCTGTAATTTCTTTAGAGAGAAGGTATGAGAGAACATTGTGAATTGACATAAAAGAGATTTAAGGTGAAAGCTAAGAAAAACTTTTTGATTGTCAGGATTAAGAGAAAACTTGGAAAATGTGACCAAGCAAGAATGGGCCCTTTTCTCCTACTTGAGGAAGTATTAAAAAAATAGAATATACTCCATTTGGAAGTTTCAAATGTACTTAAAAACTAAGGCTATAGGCCGGGCGTGGTGGCTCACGCCTGTAATCCAAGCACTTTGGAGGCCAAGGCGGGCAGATCACCTGAGGTCAGGAGTTCAAGACCAGCCTGACCAACACGGTGAAACCCCATCTTTTTTTAAAAAAACAAACAAACAAAAAAACTAAGGCTATAGTTATCCCTTGTTAAGATTAGACCAGGTGAAATCTTATCAAAATTTAGATTTCAGTTTGACTTTGTATTATTTTGAATATCCAAAGGAAGATGCTTTAATATTTTGTGTGTATTAAGAGATTGTCTTTTCTCCAATGTATGTTCTTGGCACCTTTGTCAAAAATGAGTTCACTGTAGATGTATGGATTTATTTCTGATTCCTTTACTCTGTTCCATTGGTCTATGTGTCTGTTTTTATGTCAATACTATGTTGCTTTGGTTATAATAGCTTTGTAGTATAATTTGAAGTCAGGTAATGTTATTCTTTTGTTCTTTTTGCTTAGAGTGGCTTCACTATTCTAGGTCTTTTGTAGTTCCATATGAATTTTAGGATTATTTTCTCTATTTCTGTGAAGAATATTGTTGATATTTTGATAGGGATTGCATTGAATCTGTAGATTGCTTTGGGTAGTATGGACATTTTAACAATATTGATTCTTCCAGTCCATGAACATGGAATTTCCTTTTTTTGTGTGCTGTTTAGTTTCTTACATCAGTGTTTTATAGTTTTCATTGTAAAGATCTTTTAGTTCTTTCATTAATTCCTAGGTATTTTGTTTTATTTGTAACTATTGTAAAGGAGTTTACTTTCTTGATTTCTTTTTCAGGTTGTTCACTGTTGGCAGATAAAACTGCTACTGACTTTTGTATGTTGATTTTGAATTCTGCAACTTTACTAAATTTTTCAGTTCTAATCGTTTTTTTTTTTTTTTTGGTCAAGTCTAGGTTTTTCCAAATGTAAGATCATATTATCTGCAAACAAGGGTAATTTGACTTCTTCCTTTCCAATTTGGATGTCATTTATTATTTTCTCTCTCTCTCTCTCTCTCTCTTTCTTTAAATAGAGATGGGGTTTCACTGTGTTGGCCAAGCTGGTCTCAAACTTCTGGGCTCAATCCATTTTCCCACCTCGGCCTTCCAAAATGCTAGGATTACAAGCGTGAGCCACTGTGCCTGGCCTATTGCTTTATCTTGTCTGATTGCTCTAGGTAGGACTTCCAGCACCGTACTGAATAATAGTGGTTGAAAGTGGACATCCTTGTCTTGTTTCACATCTTAGAGGAAAGGCTTTCAGTTTTTCCCCATTCAGTATGATAATAGCTGTGGGTTTGCCATATGTGGCATTTAATGTGTGGAAATATGTTCCTTCTATACCCAGTTTTTTGAGGGTTTTTATCATGAAAGGGTGCTGAATGTTATCAAATGCTATTTCAGCATCAATTGAAATGATCATAAGGTTTTTAATCCTTCATTCTGTCAATATGCTGTATCACATTGTATATCTTTGAAGCATCCTTGCATCCTTGGGATAAATCCCACTTGGTCATGGTGAATTATCTTTGTAATGTGTTGTTGATCTTGGTTTGCTGGTATTGGCTATAGTTTTCTTTTTTTTTTTTTTGATGTGTCTTTGTCTGACTGGTATCAAGGTAATGCTGGCCTTATGGGATGAGTTTGGAAGTATTCCTTTCTTTTCTGTTTTTCAGAATAGTTTGAGTAAGGTTGGTACTAATTCTTCTTTAAGTGTTTGGTAAAATTCAGCAGTGAAGCCATCAGGTCCCATGTGAGTGTGTATGGACATGTAGTAAGCATAAAAGGCTTATTATCTACAAGATACAATACAAATTAAACTTTTTATGTTTGCTTATTATAAGGACAGCTCTAATGTGTCTATTATAAAGAAACTTTTTTAATATAAAGAAACATTTTGAGAAGGAAGTTAAAGGAGATGTTGAGTTGGAAAATAGTGTTTTTCTTCTTCTTTTCATTTCCTTCCTTTCTTCCTTTTTTTTTTTTTCATTTCTTTACATAAAAGGGAAGGAAACTAATTTTCTGGGCTAACAGGTTTCAGAGCCAATAACTGTCTTTTTAAAATTGGTCTCCAGCCAAGGAAATAGTAATAAATCAATCTCGAATAGTAAATGCTTGTATACTTAATAGCTCAAATATAATTTAGATACTGTTAGTTTCACCTAGAAACTAAATGCAAAAGTAATATTTCATTAGCTGACAAAAACTCTCTTTAAAAAAATTTTTCTTAGCTGAGAGAAGTAAAATGAGGTAAATTCCTCATTAAGAGTATGATCCCAGAAAGGGTGGGGAAATCAGGTTCTTTATCAAACTGCATTATCAAATACCTAGTTGCATAAACTGTTATTTGGGAAACTTAGTTTTACTGCCTTCTGGAAATGTTGTAACCTACAATCAATAACATAGTGCCTGCTGCAGAGACCAGATATATGAATCAAAGGGTTAAATCAAAATATTAGTGAATTATTAGTTGAATGTGGTACATCAAGTACAGGTCAAGATAAGTGCATTTTAGGAATGGCACAAGATAAATAAGTAGGGAGATGTTAGGTATAGAGCTGTTGGACTCATTCACTGGATATGTTCTAGCATTCATTCATCTTCAAAATAATCATTGAATATTTTGAAGTACCTGTTGTCAGATGCTATGGGAAGCCCAGGTGATATATCAGTGAACCAGACAAATATGGTGTGAGCCCTTGTGAAACAAATATGCTAGTGAAAAAGACAAATGTTAAATGTTTTCACCTTTTAGTTATTATGAATATTTGTGTAATATAAAGAAGTAGTATGAGTTGTTATAACAGTGTCTTACTGAAGATCTGCCGACAGACTTCCCTTATTGGCCAGGTATGGTGGCTCACACCTGCAATCCTGGCACTTTGGGAGGCCAAGTTGGGAGGATCACTTGAGACCAGGAGCTCAAGACTAGCCTACACAACATAGCAAGACAAAAAATAAAAGAAATTAACTGGGTGGCGGCACACACTCCCAGCTGCTTTAAGAGTCTGAGACCAGAAGAGCTCTTGAGTCCGGGAGTGTGAGACTACCATGGACTATGATAACACCTCTGTAGTCCAGCCTCAGCCACAGAGCATGACCCTGTCTCTAAAAAAAAAAAAAGATTTGTCTTCTCCTGGAGGATAAAAGAAGGCTCTCATGAGGGTGTGATACTGCTCAAACTGAGATCTGCTGGTTAAGTAATAGTTAAATCAAGAGAAGGGAATGGGGATTCCAAACAAAAGGTCTGGCAACTGGAAAGAAACTGAGGTGGAAAGGTTCTTGATCTTTCGGTAAAACTGCGAGAAGGCATTGTGACTAAGAATAGAGAAAGAGAGAGGTCTAGGATGAAGCTTGAGGAGCGGGTAGGAGCTATATACATACATATATCATATACCTATATATGCAGAGAGAGAGAATTCACATACCATACAATTCACCAATTTAAAGTGTACAATGCAGTGGTTTTTAGTATATTCACAGATATGTGCAACCATCATCACAGTAACTTACAGAACATTTTCATCACCTTAAAGAGAAATCCTGCACCCTGCAGCTATTCCCCACAGTCTCATTTCTCCTAGGCCTAAGCAACCACTGATCTACTTTTTATCTATAGACTTACTTATTTTGGACATTTTGTATAAATGGAATAAAAATATGGTCTTTAGTGACTGACTTCTTCTGCTTACTAGAATGTTTTCAAGTTCATCCATATGATTGCATGTATCAGTACTTTATTCCTTTAAGTAGGTGAATAATACTCCATCGTATAGATAATGCCACATTTTGTTTGTTCATTCATAAGTTGATGGACACTTGAGTTGTTTCCACCTTTTAGTTATTATGAATAATATTACCATGAGCATTTGTGTAGAAGTTTTTGCATGGATATCTGGTTTCATTTCTCTTGGTTATATACCTAAGAACAGAATTTCTGGGTCATGTGCCATTAGAAGATTTTAAGCAAAAAGTAGCATGACCTGACCTATAGTTTTTAAAGTTCTGGCTTTTAAACTGTGGCTCCAGTATTACATATGAATTGGATGAGGAAAAATAGACAAGAATGGATGTGAGATGACCAGTAAGGAAACCATTGCAGAAGAAAGGATCATGAGGGACAACAATGGCTTGCACTAAGATAGTGGTAGAAGAGTTAGACAAAAGTGAATGATCTTGATCAGACATGGTGACTCATGTCTGTAATCCTAGCACTTTGGGAGGCTGAGGAGGGTGGATCACTTGAGGTCAGGAGTTCTACCTCCTGGTTAACACAGTAAAATCCTGTTCCTGGCCGGGCGCGGTGGCTCATGCCTGTAATCCCAGCACTTTCGGAGGCTGAGGCGGGTGGATCATGAGGTCAAGAGATCGAGACCATCCTGGTCAACATGGTGAAACCCCGTCTCTACTAAAAATACAAAAATTAGCTGGGCATGGTGGTGTGCACCTGTAGTCCCAGCTACTCGGGAGGCTGAGGCAGGAGAATTGCTTGAATCCAGGAGGTGGAGGTTGCGGTGAGCCAAGATCATGCCATTGCACTTCAGCCTGGGTAACAACAGCGAAACTCCGTCTCAAAAAAAAAAAAAAGAAAAAATCCCGTTCTGACTAAAAATGCAAAAAATTAGCTGGGAGTGGTCACACACACCTGCAATCCCAGCTATTTGGGAGGCTGAGGCAGTAGTTTGCTTGAACCTGGGAGGCAGAGATTGCAGTGAGCTGAGATCATGCCAGTGCACTCCAGACTAGGCAACAGAGCAAGACTCCATCTCAAAAAAAAAAAAAGCAAATGGTTTCAAAATAATGTTTAGGAGGATGATTCCAATGTGGTAGATGGAACTTATAAGGCTCCCTTGCCCATTATGAACAGAAATTCATAGTTGAATTCAGAAAAATAATAGGGAACTCCCAGATGACAAAAGTGAAGAGTACTCAAAAGCCAGAGTAGTTTGAGTGGCCCAGCATTGGTGTCAGACCTATATGTAGACCATAAGGTCTGGATGCTCAGATTTTAATGCCATGTGTGTGTGTAGAAAGCATGCTCTGGACCTACTAAGGCTGCGAGCTGTAACTAAAAAACTATATCAAGCTAGAAATCTCAAAGGACTGCCCAGTTCATAAAAAGCGTTCTTAGCCCATAGCTCAAAGAAGTTGCAAGGAAGGAAATGTATACAAGGGTGTGGGTTGGGATAGACAACTCATTTGTGAGAAATTTTCACTATTCATATAGTTTGGAAATCCCAAGCCAAGGATTTAATACAGAAACTGGATCTGTACTCTTGAAACTCTGGGGCCCTGACACAAGTAAATTCAAAACCACCTTGAAGGAACACATCTGCAACCCAGAGTGAAAGACTGTAAACTATGAAAACAGTTTCAAACAAAGATGAACTCACATAAAACATAAACACTGAGGGTCACCATGAGGAAGAGTTCTAAGATAAACTCATAGATGCAGACTAACATGTAATAAAACTTAATAAAACTTTATTGCAGAAAGAAACCTCTATTATTGGAATAGATAACAAGAATTACAGTTGACCAGCTGTGCTGCAGATAGAAACACATATAGGAACAGTCAGGTAAATGAATCGAGAACGGTTTTTAAAATATAAGATTTTGCAAAATAGTACTATCTATATAGAATCTTGTTTAAATGGAAACTCACATATATAAAGCACCTAACAACCATTTATTGAGAGACTGCCATGTGCCGGGCACAGAGGCATTAAGGATATAAGACCAAACATTTTTTTCTTGAGGATATAGCTATTATGGGAAGGCAAACAAGTACATCATATAGTACATTTGTTAAGTGATGTGGTAAAGATATGTATAGATTGCTATGAAAGTGTGACATGATAAAAGCCCCATAAACCTGCATACCTCAACCATACCTCGGCTTTTTGTTGAAACTGCTCTCTATAACCCAAGTGTGAATAAGTAATTAAGGACTGTAATTTCCACCCTACCCAGACAATGTGTAAACAAATGCTAATCTGGACTTTTGTGAACCACTTAAGTAACAATCAGAATGTCAAAAGTCCCCTGGCCCTCGGAGTGTCCGGAGCCCCTCACCCTCATCTTCTCCCAGGAACCCACTGGAATGTCCGGAGCCCCTTACCCTCATCTCTGCCCAGGAGGTGATTTACAGAATCCACTAGACCTCAGAATGTCTGAAGCCCCTCACCCCCACCCCTGCCCCTCACCCGCACCCCCGAGGTGGTTTTAGGGGTATAAAAGGTCTTGGCACCCTCCTTTCGGGGCCACGGGTTGGAGAGACGTGAGTCCTCTGTGGCCGCCGGCAATAAAGACCCTGCAATTTGGCATACTTTTGTCTTGGTGTTGACCTTCTATGCTCGCTCTATTATAACAAAAGCATAGAGGAGAGGAATCTAAATTAGATTGAATAGGATGACAAGGAAGGCCTACCAGAGGAGGTGACTGAAGTTGAATTTTGAAAGGCAACTGGAAGCTAACTGTAAGTAGTAATAAGAGGATGGTATTTGAGAAGAAACATGAGAAATTCAGAAAACAAACAAGTTCAGAATGCCTGAAGCTGGGAGCAGTTGAGGCCAGGCTAGCATTTCTGAAAGTGTCTTTTGTGGAATAGATTTAGATGAAGGGAAAAAAATATATTGTGGCCAAATGAATTTGGGAACAATGGATTACACAAAATTAAATAGGATCACTCAGAAGCCTTCTCAGTCATTCCTCTCTGGGGAGTGGGGTGGAGTAAAACATGGGAGTGGTTAGGGGATTTGCACCATTTTCCAAATTTCATAGTCCATCTAATAGTTTTGTTTTGTTTTTTCAAAGAAACCCAAGACTGGTATTCCATTGGAGAAACTTTGGAAATTATCAAGCTAGAGAGGTAGGCAGGAACCAAATTGTGTAGATTTTTGTCTGTGCTATGCTGAGAAATTTGAACTTCTATTCTCGAAGCTATAGAATACAATTAAGGGATTTTCAGCAGGGGAATGACTTGATCAAATAAAACATATCATTTAAGCCTTTACAGAATTAAAGCCATTTAGTTTCTCTGGCTAGACAAGCATAAACTGAAAGAAAAAAAAAAAAGATGTTTTGAAAACAGCTAAATTTTCCTTCGGAAAGAGCATGCTGGATGCTAATTCTCTTGAAGCTGCAGCTTTCTCTGTAATCAGCTCATTGTGGAAGCATTTTAACTCCTACAGGGAAACCTTGATAAAAGCCTAAAGCCTGTGTTCACAGGTCCAATTTTAAACAATTAGTGAGCATTGGGATAAATGGGGCTTTAAAACTGGCCACAGCAAGACCTAAGTGTAGTAGAAGTTTCTCTCTCAGGAATAATCTCCATTTGCAGTGTAATTAGAGCACTTGAATTGGGGAGTGGGTCTTACCATTAAATTGCACAGCTGGCTCTCCTTTTCTGAGAATGTTTTATCTTAAGTGGGGATAAGTGGGTATGTGCATACCAATTGGCCAGTGATCAGTCTCAGCTTTACACCCTTGTGCTAACAGTTCTTTACTCAGTTTGTAACTACAGATATGTTGCTAAATGAACAAAGCTAGATATAAAAGAATACAATGTGATGCCAAATAGTAATAAACATGGAAATGTTAATATTGGATTTTTGGGAGTATTATGGATACTTTTTTTTTTTATTTTTGTATTTTCCAAAGTTCCAGAATGATAAAGGATTACTGTTATAATGGGGCAGAGGGAGCAGGAGGGCATGAAGGAAAATTAATTATAGTGACAACAGTCTTTCTTATGATTTAAGTCTGTGAGGAAGGCCGTGATAATTGAAGAGTAAATATAATAGAGATTCCAGGTTTACAGGATTCTAAATAATTTATAGTTTTGCATACATAGGACAGAACTTCTAAAACAATTCCTTTTAAGAATGGTGTAATCTTGGATTTGTGAAGTTCCTTTTTCCCCCCACTGAAAAGCTCAAGTGTGTTTAAATGTATTCTCTTTACATGATGGAAAGGAATAGAACATATGCTCCCTATTTTATAAATGGGAATGCTGAGGCCCTAAGAGCATAGAGTCATTTGCTTAATATGACACTTTGAGTCAGAGGTAAAATGCAGACCATCACCTAGGTCTTCTTTTTCTCCTCATTGAATTCACTGACTATTCTTTTGAATTTAAGTATTATCCATTCAGAGTAAAGGTTTTGATTCAGGGGCTAGTCCACAGCTCAGAATGCAACAGTCTCTATCTTCATGGCATTTTGATAACTGCTATTCAGTCTTTGAATTGCTTGTGAGAACTGTAGAAACCAGCAAGGTCATCTGATTATAAAGAGACTGATTTGACAGGATAGAAATGGCAAGTGGCAAGCTGTTGGCACATAGCTCTGCAGGAATACCAGGGCCAGACAGCAGCTGTCACAATAGTATAGTGGTTGGGTTCATTTTCCAAAGCTCCAAGTTTTCCTTAGCAACAAAATGTAAACAATTCCCATTGCTAATATTAGAGTCTGATAGTGTCTGCCTTTGATTCTCTTGTTACTCCTTTAGCTTTTTCTCTCTCACCCAACCCTGAATTTTACATCTTTTTATATGGGTGCTCTTTTCTTTGTAGAAATGGTTAAAAATAATTTTTCTCCACAATAAGCTAAAATTGTCTCTCCCAAATAGCTCACATTACATATGACTCTGCTTCGCTTGGTCACATACAGTGAATACTGGCTGAGTCATATATACCACACTTATCGGCCTTCTTCAGTCCCTTGGGGTCTTTATAAGCTAGGTACTTACACCTACTAATGTGAAGCTGTCAGCAGATTAACTTGGCATCATCTTTGGAATGTTCAAAATTTAAACCAAGAATTTAAACTCTGAGTTATTGTTTTTAAAAGTCATTTGATTTGTTCCTCTGTGTCCAAGCTAAAGACTGACAGTTGTCAATTCAAAAAGGTACTCTAGAAAAGAGGTTCCACAGATGACTCCAATCTTTCTCCATTTTTGTTCTAAAGTGATTAGTTATCTAAAAGTCTGCAGCCATCCTGCCACTAGCAAGTTTTTTCTCTACTGATATAAATAAGCTCTTTCTTCCTAAGTATGAATATTGAACAGGAAGAAAGTGAAACGTATGTAGCAGTAGGTGCATTTTCTACTATATTACCATTCTGGAGGTCTCTGGATTGCTTATATAATTAGGATTATGCTGTGGGACTCTGAACAATTCTGGTATAAAAAGAAAAAAGGCAATCCTTTTAGTGCTTTGGCCCTAATCCTTAGGTAACAGAATAACAAGAGGCTTCACCAGACTGAATATACCTTACAAACAGTTTTCAGTGTCATATGGCACCTCTATGTAATTTTTTTCTCAGAATGTGTCTCTTTGAAACAATAATGATGATATGTTGCTGCCTAAAAGAGGGGGCTACCCCTAGATAACTGAATGGCTGGACTTAGTGGGAAATGCACAGGATTGATTTCTGCGTTTCAGTTCAAATAGGGCATGGTGGCTGACACCTGTAATCCCAGCTACTCAGGAGGCTGAGGCAGGAGGATCACTTGATGCCAGGAACTCAAGACCAGCCTGGGTAATACAGTGAGACCCCCAGCTCTTTAAAAAAACAAAAAAAAAAAAAAAAAAGGAAGAATCCAGTTCAGCCTCTTATTTGTGTGATTTTTTTGTGTGTAAGTTCCCTTTCTGACTCTTTCCTCAGATGTAAAAAAGGGATAATGCTTACCTTGTTTGTATGTATATGAGGATTAAAAATAACTATCTAATGGAGCTATTATGAGGATCAAATGAGACAGACTATGTGAAAGTACTTTGCAAACTACAAAACAACTTAGAGATATATGTGACAATTATTTATGTCATTACTAGTGAAATGCTTTTATGACTTTCATTAAGATCCATGCTTCTTCAGAGCTAATACACATTTGGAAATAAGATCTACCCTAAAATGCTAAATATTAATACCACTTTAGATTTTAGGTTGTTTATTTAATTTTTAAAACCTATATGCTATAGGGATTCCATATCTCAAGTTTAGGAGACTTAATTTTTAAATGCAAGCTCACTTGTCCTGCCTCTGATCTCTTTACCAATTATTTAAAATGTCATACATTATTTTCTGCAGCTCTAAGGGAAAATCTCCACTGTGGTGACATAGTAAGTGGCAGCCATACACAGGTGCCTTCTTATGCCTTTTCTCCCCTCACCAAGTGGTGTCCAGGAGTCTAAGCACTTGAACATTTATTTGAGGCAACAACTAGTGAGCTAAATGTGGTAATGGAGCAGCTGACCCTTGAGGAGAGTTAGAGC
Source organism: Cacajao melanocephalus (assembly GCA_963573385.1). Lineage (NCBI taxonomy): Eukaryota > Metazoa > Chordata > Mammalia > Primates > Pitheciidae > Cacajao > Cacajao melanocephalus. The sequence goes on along the minus strand of CAUYLG010012662.1, from coordinate 15,907 downwards.
CTGGGCCTCCTATCCCAGTGATATTCTTTATGTTAAACATACTAGTAATTCCCTCCCACAGATTCCTTTCCTGGCTAAGTTAGTGAGGTCAATTTCTGTTGTTTCCCAAACAAGTACACTCCATACTATGCAGTAGTGGATACTTTTGATACTAGGTTGAGCATGTTTTAAAATCGGTTATAGTGATGATCGCATAACTCTGAATATACTAAAAATATTTAAACGGTACACCTAATGGGTATATGAATTATGTCTCAATAAAGCTGTTTAAAAATAACCTTAGTACTATTTAGCTCCACCAAACAGTTCTGGAAAGGAAGGCCTGGATAGTGTCTACTAAGAGTTAAAGCAATGAGATTTAGAGCCTTTAACAAAAAGAGTCTATTTTCTTTTTTCCCTATTTCTGTTGCTAAACATGGCTGTTGCCAACACCATCTCACTTCATTTTCCAGAGACAAGGGCATTGTCATGCAGTTTCTCAGCCCACCACTTAACAGTTCAGGAGTAAGCTTAAAGTGTTTCCCCCTCCCCCTCAGGACACTATGTAGCAGAACCTCTGGTAGTTCTATCCCAATTCCCAGCCACTTCAGAGTGAAGACACAGTCACCTAACACCTGCTACTCAAAGCCCTTATCGGCCATGTTTTTGCGGTTAATCTCCTTCTGATAAAGTGCTTCTTTTTTCAGAGCTCTATTAGTGACATGTAGGAGGGACCAGAATTTTGAGCCCTCATTCAACCCTCCCTTCTCTTTTAGCAGTTGATTTTCCAATATTAGAAAAAGACAGTTGCTGGTACAATCTCATAAAATGGGCTCTGGTGTTTACTAGGGAAGTATAGCCAGAGGAGTGGCCACTCGTTTGTTGAAAACTGGGCTTCTGGGAAAGTTGCTGCACAGGTGTGTGGCAAGGTGTGTCTGAGGTAGCTTGACCTCCTCTCACCTGGAATGAGTTGATCTGGCAGTAGAGTTCCTTGCTATTCCTGGTTTTATGGAAATCAGAGGCACAGGAAGTTGATCTGGGTGTTCTGGGGAATTGAGACAAGCCTCTGCCGTAGTTTACTAGCATTCTCTGTGTTTGGAGGCTAACTCTGGTGTGCTGAGTTCAGACATCAGCGAGTGCTGGGCATGGAATGTCAGAAGCAGAAGGTAAAATTTCTTCCTTTGATAGTTTTAATGTCCTAGTTGCATGCTTCTTTGGGAAACTGGCTTGGTTGCATACATTGATTTGGTGGTATGGTTTGAAAAGGGGGAGAAGGCAAGTGGTAAGAATAAGATATAACCAGTTTGGAACTTCTCTAGAAATATTATTTCTTCATATTCCTAATGAATTTAAACATGTGCACTGACTAATAAAGATCAAGGTACCAGAAGAGTAGGATAGCAGAGGACAATTAAGAGTTTCAAGAAGTAGAAACATGCTTCTCTCTTTTTTTTTTTTTTTTTTTTTTTTTTTTTGGCATAGTGTTGCTTTGTTCCCCAGGCTGGAATGCAGTGGCACGATTTCAGCTCACTGCAACCTCTGCCTCCAAGGTTCAATCAATTCTCCTGCCTCAGCCTCCCGAGTAGCTGGGATTACAGGTACCCGCCACCATGCCTGGCTAATTTTTGTATTTTTAGTAGAAACGAGGTTTCAGCATGTTGGTCAGGCTGGTCTCAAACTCCTGACCTGGTGATCTGCCCACTTCAGCCTCCAAGAGTGCTGGGATTACAGGCGTGAGCCACTGCGCCTGGCATATGCTTCCCTTTTTAAGAAGAAACTGGAATTGGCACTGTTATTCTTAAGTTGGATGGCAAGACACAGGTGATGGTTCTATTTATTCTTTATATCTTTTTTGTTTGCCTTAAATATTACATAATACATGTTTTAATAAGTAAAACAGAAAAAAGCATTATTGGATATTTAGGGCAATTAAGAAAGAAGCTGGTTTACATAGGTGAAGGGGCAGATTACAACTTGAGTTGGCCTTTGAAATTACAAAATGAAGAGACTAGTTCAATCAGGTATAGGTAAAAGTTGTTTACTACACACTGTACAATCAGATTGAATATTAATGGAAGTTAATGTTTTTCCACGTATATGATAAGTTTTCTAATTGATCTTGTTCAGAGGACCAATTTCTGGACAGAATTCAAACATAGGCTGAGTCAGGCAATATAGAAAATCCTGCTGATCGTTAGTTTATTTTAATCCTGTAGAGAGAGTACTCACCAAACTCTGAATTCAGCCTACCAGGACTATATTTTTCTCCCTATTTTTCTTATCCTTTTCTCTCAACTCTTCTTCCTGGTAATTACTGTCACTTTACTCAGGTAGAAAGATCAGGCCTATTTCCTGTACATTTTATTTTCATGACTCTCTTCCCTTGACAATGCATGACCTTCTTTTTGGTATAGCTTTTTCTCACCTTCTCTGCCTAACAAAATTGTATTCGTACCATAAGAACTCCTGCAAATTAAAATCTACTTCGGGACTACCCTGCTACACCTGAGCCCCAGGCTAAAACTAGTATTCTGTCTTCATTGTTTTTTTTTGTTTTTGTTTTTGTTTTTGTTTGTTTTTTTTTTGGTAACACTGTTTTAGGATCTGTTTACTAATTAATTAAATGGTATGTTGTTGTTTTTCATTATTACATTGGGAGCTTTTTGAGGGTGCTTTTAAGTTGTGTTTTCATCACACCATAGAGCCTAATACATAGAAGATGATGGGTAAATGTTTGTTGAATAAAATTATTTCTCAAATGAAAATAAGCTCATGTGTAGTGATCTTCTGTGCCCATAAGAGGGCAGCAGAAGAATGTCTGTTGATCTACTTGAGTGTAAAGCTACCAAAGACGCTGTTTTGTGTTTGGATCAGTTTGCAGATGAGACTATCTATCCCATTCCATTTAAATGTTTTAATATAGAGAATGCAGATATTTTTTGGCATCTGAAGTCCCTTTGTGCACTTCTGCTCTGGCACTCCTTCACATAAGAGCAGCAGATACAAGGTATAAAGTTCCCTGGGTTGCAAGACAGGATACCTAGTTTACTCTTCAGCTAAGCCCGCAATTTATGCCTTCTCAGGCAAGCCATTTAACTTATCTTGTTCAGTTTCTTAATCAGCTAATTGGTAGAGTTAGGAGAACTATAGGGAATATTAGATTATGTGCTCAATATTGTGTTAAGAACTGTGAATATCATAAAAAAAGGTACATGCCCTAGGTGCTCACATGATACAAGACATCAAATGTACACATAGTAAACATGAGTGTATATTAAGGAATAATATATCCTTGAGAGCAAAATTGTGTTTAGGTAGGTATATTAAGAGTTCAGAGAAGATGAATGGTGTAGGACGGAGTGGTCAAAAAGAGCTTCAAATGGAGCCAGAGGAGATTGAGTTGGCCTTTAAGCATATGAAAGGTTTAAATGCTATAAGATAATTAATGTTTTTGAAAACTTACTATATGCTAAGTACCCTGCTAGATGCATTTAATCTTTGTAACTTGGTCAGTTAAGTAATATTCTTAATACACGTAAGAGAATGGATTATGGCTCAGATAGATTAAGAATTGTCCAGTCATAGAATTTGTAATGAAAAGCCAGAATTCAACACCAGGTCTTTTGGACTTTGAGGCCCATGCTTGCTCTTCTACACCTTCAAGAAAATGTGTCCAAGGGGTCAGTCTTCATTGGACCTTCATATACCATGAGCTTGGCAAAATAAGCACAGTAGTTGGAATCTCTTGATATTTATTTGAAGGGGAGGTAGAACTTCTAGGAAATGAGTCATTATATAGGGATATATTACTTCTGAAAGTGAAGCAAATTGAAAACTTTCTAGCCTCTCTGAAATCTATATGAGAAATAGGGTTTTTTTTGTTTTTGTTTTTGTTTTGAGAACCCAGTAAGAGGTTGTCTTTTGGGTCACCTGGCTTGTCCAGGGTTGGGTGAGGATGCTGAGTATAAGAAGTTTATCTTTGGGATGGTTCCAGAGCATTGGTCAGGCATATTTCTATTTTAAGAAGTATTTTTTAAAATGGAATTGGCTGACAGCAATTACCTGAAGGATTGTTTCTGATTCTCCTTTAAATTAAACAATGATTTTTCTTCTTCTTCCTCAGAGTTTCTTAGATAATACTGGATAGTATACTGATCTAGCTTTTAAATTTATTTTTTTCTGAGGAAGTCTAGTCTTCGAACCTGATAAAGGCAACTAGAGGATGATTCATAATCCGTACACACTTGTGCTGAAAATGGCTCATTGATCATTGACATGTAAATAAAATATAGTAATTGCTCAAGAATCCTTTTAGAACTAAATTTCTTTGTAATGAAACTGAGAGTGTTTAGAAGAACACTTAGCATACAAAATTCATAAATATTGGGAAGCAAAACTGCAAGCTTAGCTCTATCTATGACAAAAATACACCTGCACAATGATTTTATTTGTCCTTGACAGGTGCTTGTTTTTCCTGTCGTAATAGGATTCAACCTTTGGCCCTGCACTGCTCTCTAGGGTCACCATATCTCAATCTTCCCTTCACTGTTAATCTTGAAACAGTCTTCTAATTTCACTTTATCCATTTCCTGGCCTTCTATTCATTGTTCTACCTGTTGAAATAGAAATTCTGCCCCATGCCCCAATCTAGTGAATTTTTTTCTGGCAAAGGGCCCTGTAAACTTCCTAATTACTAGATTCCTTAGTCACTTCATCTTTTACCTTGAATCTTGGCAGCAATTTATAATGTTGACTATTGCCTTCCTAAATTTTTATTCTACCATAGTCTTTCTGATATTATTCTTTCCTGGCTCACTTCTACCTTTTCTGTTTGCTCCTTCTTTGTGTTCTTTTTAGCCCTTTCTTTTCTGTAAACACCTTAGGTATTGTTCCTTAGGCTTCCTTCTTTTCTTTCCTTAGGACTCTCCCTAACTGACCTCATCCACTCCGATTGCTATAGCTAGCACTCAGATCTCTCTCTCCAACTCAGCCTTCTTTGCAGAACTTCATCATACTCATGTGAAGGACTTACTTAGGACACTGCCTGACTTCTTGTAGGCACTCCATAACAATAGCCATTTCTGGCTGTTGCTTTTTCTCCTTATTTCTTATTTCCTTTTCCCTTTATCTATTTAAAGTATTGTTAGAGGCATGTATTTCTCTAAGTGTTCTCAAGTCCTCTTTAGAAAGAGGGAATAGGCAAACAGGTAAACCAAACCATTCTTTCCTCTAGCTTTAAAAAAACACTGTGTGTGTGTGTGTGTGTGTGTGTGTGTGTCTGTCTGTCTGTCTGTCTCAGACTCTTGCTTTGTCGCCAAGCTGCAGTGCATTGCCATGATCTCAGCTCACTGCAACCTCCGCCTCCCCGGTTCAAGTGATTCCCCTGCCTCAGCCTCCCGAGTAGCTGGGACGCCTACCACCATGCCCGGCTAATTTTTTGTATTTTTAGTAGAGACGGGGTTTCACCATGTTGGCCAGGATGGTCTCGATCTCCTGACTTTGTGATCTGCCCGCCTTGGCCTCCCAAAGTGCTGGGATTACAGGCGTGAGTCACTGCACCTGGCCTATTCCCACTTAGTTTTTAAAAATCTCTTTGCTAATGATCTTACATGTCACCCAACTGAGAACTTGGAAATCAAACTAGAAGGCTTTTTATTTTTTTCTTCTCATATTTAGTCTGTCACCAAGTCCTGTCTGTCATTCTCCCTAAGAATCCTTCAATTCTATCCTCTTCTCTCCATTTGCACTGCCCTCTGTTAACTCAGGCCCTCCTACCGTGGATCCTTGACCTTCCTCTCCCTTGCCCCACCTGACCATTCCACCATCTGCGGTACAGCATTAGTGATCTTTCTAATATGCAAATCTGATCCAGTCACTCTCTCCTGCTTGAAATCTGAGAATGATCCTGCAAGCAATGTCCTCCCTTGTTTTCTAGGAAGTCTCTTATTCTCTTTAGATTCTGCCCAGATCAGCCGGGCACAGTGGCTCACGCCTGTAATCCTAGCACTTTGGTAGGCTGAGGTGGGTAGATCACCTGAGGTCAGGAGTTCAAGACCAGCCTGGCTATCATGGTGAAACCCCATCTTTACAAAAAAAAAAAAAGAAGATTCTGCCCAGATCACCCCCCCTGCAACATTTTATTCCTGATACTCCTAGGTTTCCTCTCCAGAGCTATCTCTTTGTGGCATAAATTTTAATTATCAGTACTTAATATGTCCAACTCCCTTAAAGTGGGAAAATGGTTGAATAGAATGAACAAAATAAGTGCATGAACCAATATACTATTGACCAAATTTTAAGAATGGTAAATTAGGGTCAATCCTAAAACAGAATTGAATAGCTCAGATTCTGAATTTCATCCATAACCTTAATTCAGTTCAATAATTGTTTTAGAATACCTAATAAAAGGTAGGCACTGTGCTAAATTTAATGATAAAGAGTACCCCCTACCTTCTTAGAATTTCAAGAATTGTGATTAGTTGTGGGTAGAATAGATCTTTTTTTGTTATTATCTACAGTTTAGTATAGTGGCCAACATCTAACTTAATGAGGTAAGGCAGTTGTTGGTTTATATATTACTTTCTAGTGTGAGAATAAGTCAATGTGTTTCTTCAGCAGAGAGTTTTAAAAATAGCTATTGGGTACTAGACTTAGTAGGTGGGTGATGAAATAATCTGTACAACAAACCTCTGTGACACAAGTTTACCTATAAACAAATGTATGCATGTGCCCCTGAACCTAAAATAAAAGTTAAAAAAAATTTCCTTAGGCTAGGACTGGGGTGACTACCAGGTAGCATCAGTGAGTTTTGGAGGGTGACAGAACTGTTTTGTATCTTGATTACGGTGATGGTTATGGGACTCTGTGCATTTGTCAAAACTCGCAGACCTATATACTAAAATGGGGAAATTTTACCAAATGTAAACTTACCTCAGGAAACCCGACTCAAAAAAAGAAAAACAAATGCCACTGAGTCTTAAATGAATTTGATTCATCTGCAAAGTAGGGTAAGTGGAAAGTGAAAATAGTAGACTTCTTTTAGAGATTCTCTCTGAAGGTAAATCTGATTTAGATCTTTTAGGGAGTTTTTCTTTTCTAGATTCTTTCCTTCATAATCTGAGCTAATGGAAAGTTCAGAAATCCCTGAAATTGTTAGCCAAATTTTGTATATACATAAGTGCTTTTTTAGGGGTAGGAGATTACAGTTCTTATCTGATTGTTAAAGATTGATTAGATTTCAATAAAGGTTGAGAACTGCAGGTCTAAGAGCTTTTCCTGCTTCCCCAGGTACCCTCTTTTTCCCTACTGGAGGCCATCCTAGTGATTACAGGAGCTGGAAACCGATTTCTAGGAGTTGGTGAGAGTAGAGGAGTCTGTGAATCTACTGGTCGTAATATAGAGAATCTACCTGTGGTAACACAGGTCCTTTCCTGACGGCCTACTTACACAAGCTAGAACTCCTTCTACCACTTCTGACCTCTGATCTCTCTTTTTGCCCCCTATGGCCAACCATTTTTTTTCTGGCATATTTAACTTCCTTTAGTATTTAGCATATCCTGGAGAGTACCTGTCTTTCTATATCACTATCAACTATGGTAATAAAAAAAAAGTGTGAAATACATCTCTTTTATGTATAGCAGTCCTTTAAATATTAATGATCATTTTTCAAAGTTAAAAGTTTCTAACCTTAACTTTTAAAAAGTTTACAAAATTTTCCACAACTATATTTTAAATAGAAATTAAAAATTGCCCATATTCTCACCATCAACAATATCACTGCTAACATCTTTATATATTTTATTTACTTTGATGTCATGCTGTATATGGTTTTTTTCTTCTAAAAAATTATTCCCAGGTGCGGTGGCTCATGCCTATAATACTAGCACTTTGGGAGGCAGAGGCAGGAGGATCACTTGCACTCAGGAGTTCGAGACCATCCTGGACAACATAGTGAGACCTCATCTCTACAGAGAATTAAAAAAGAAAAAAAAAGAAAAAAATTAGCCAGGCATGGTAGCCTGTGCCTGTAATCCCAGCTACTCAAGTGGCTGAGGTAGGAGGATCACTTGAGTCCAGGAGGTTGAGGCTGTACTGAGCTATGATTGTGTCAACTGTACTTCAGCCTGGGTGACAGAGCAAGACCTTGTCTCAAAAAAAAAAAAAAGAAAAGAAAAAATTATTAAATATTACAGACACCAGGTCGGGTGTGGTAGCTCATGCCTGTAATCCCAGCGGCTTTGGGAGGCCAAGCTGGGCAGATCACAAGGCCAGGAATTCAAGAACAGCCTGACAAACATAGTGAAACCCCATCTCTACTAAAAATACAAAAAATTAGCTGTGCATGGTGGCAGGCACCTGTAATCCCAGCTACTCAGGAGGCTGGGGCATGAGAATCACTTGAAAGCAGGAGGTGGGCTGGGCGTGGTGGCTCACACCTGTAATCCAAGCACTTTGGAGGCCAAGGCGGGCAGATCACCTGAGGTCAGGAGTTCAAGACCAGCCTGACCAACATGGTGAAACCCCATCTTAAAAAAAAAAAAAAAGAAAACGGGAGGTGGAGGTTGCAGTGAGCTGAGATCACACCATTGCACTCCTGCCTGGGTGACAGTGTGAGAATCCGTCTCAAAAAAAATAAAAATAAAAAATAAATATTACAGACACCCAATCTATCCATCTTCTGATCTGATCAAATCCCAATATTTTACCATTTTTACTTCAGTTATTAAGAATAAAATATAGTTAAGCCCCTGTGTATCTCTCCTCAGTCTTATCCCTTAACTCTCTCCCTAAAGGTAATCACTATCCTGAATTTGCTGTTTATCATTCTCAAATTTGTATTACTATTGTTCATTTGCATACTTACATAATTCTTTTACATGTTTTAATCTGCACACATCAATCTGCACAATTCATTCTGAATTTTGTCACTTAGCATTCTGTTTGTTCATTGTAAATGCTTATTTTAGCCAATTGTATAATTATACCACAGTTCGTTTTTGGTTTTTTCCTATGCTGATGGACATTTAGGTATTTAGGTCTTTTCCCACCCCCTAGTACTAATGATGCTGCTGTTTACATTCTTGTTCATGTTTCTTGACACAAACATGCAAGAGTTTCTCAACAGTATTTATTTCCAAATGGAATTTCTCGGTCTGTAGGGTAAGTGCATCTTCACTGGACACTACCTGCTTGCTCTCCTGTTTACACTCTCACCAGCAATGTATGTGAGTTTCTAATTCTTTACAACTAGGTTAGACTTGAAATTTTTTTTGTTGCTGCTGTTTTGGTAATCTAAGGAAGATGAAATCATTTGTCATTTTAATTTGCATTTTTTTTGATGACTAGTGAAACAACATTTTCTCTTAACTTTTCTGGTTTCCTTTTTCGTGAATTTCCTGATTACGTATTTTGTTGATTTTATTGTTGCCATTAGGTTGGTTCTTTTTTAAAAAATGGGTAAAAGTTTTTTTATATATTCCAGAAACAAATGTTTTGGCGCTTATGTGTCTGTAGTACTTTTTAGTTTGTCTTTTGATGTATGTAATTTTATCATATGAATGTTCCTTAATTTATTTAACCATTCCCCTTATTGTTTGAGATATAGGTTATTTCCATACACATTTTGTGTGTTGACTTACTTGGGCTATCTTGTTAAAAAAAAAACGGTGGTACTGAATTTGTCTTGGTCTACTTTGCAGTAAAGGATAAATATTTGAGACAGTTGGCCAGGTCCAGCTGGTATAGCCGATGTGTGTGAAATAAAGCAGCACTCACTGGCACGTTGGTGCTTGCATCTGCCATTCTTACCATCAGTGGCACTTGTTCTGACCAATGAACTAACTGTAGAGTGACCTACATAAGTAAAACATTGTCATTGTGAAAGTGGCTTTGGCACTTGAGGCTGGCATGTTTCTAATGGAACAAATGTTCAGATGGAAAAGAATTCAAGATGATATAGTACTTATCCAAGGTAGGTCACAGAAACACCAGACTCACACTGTCTCTAAAGCAAAAGGACTTCTCTGAGCCATGGCTTGGTGATAGGGAACTTAGAGTCTAGAGCAGGGATCAGCAAACTTTTTCTGCAGCGGACCAGATAGTAAATATTTTAGACTTTTCAAGCCACATGGTTTCTGTTGCAGCTGCTCACTTCTGCTGGTGTAGCACGGCAAGCAGTAGTCACACAGCCTTGCCCATTCCTTAATGTGTTGTCTGTGACTGCTTTGGCCTCACAGCAGAGCTGTTAAGTAGGCCTGCAAAACCTAAAAGATTTACTCTCTGGCCCTTTACAGACAAAATTTCCTGACTTCAACCCCTGCAAACTCAGCACTCTTGACATTTAGGGCCAGTTAATTATAGGTCTAGATTCAAGAAATGCTTAGTTTGCCTGAGGGAAATTCTTTTTTAAAAAATTCTTAATGGAATTGTAGCTTTGATTCCTTGCATAAACATCAGTTCTGATCTCAGTGTCCAATTAGAGAGGCCAAAAATGACACATGAGCATTTGAATGCAGTTGTCTTAAACTATGAAATCAGCTCATATTTTGATATGTGACACATATTAGATCTAGAAATATTCCTGGTATGTAGCTAGCTTATCAAATTGAGTGGTATGTACACTCTTTCTCTATGTAGGTTTAACCCATTTATAGCAGATAAGAAATTTGTTCCTGCATTTCTTAGGGTGTCAGGTGTTCCTTTTTTATCTGTCTCTTCACTACTGTTGGCATTTGCCAGCTCACTATGCCTGAGCCTCAGGTGAGGCAATATTGACAGCTGACTTGGGTAGATACAGCAACTAGGGTAGCTCAAGGGCAGATGAAATAGGATCCAGAATAAGAATGCTGCATTTCTTTTTGCTCTGTCTTTCACATGAGGAAGAATTTCTCTCTCTCTCCCCTCCCTGTCAAATAAGAAGTAGTATTGATTGATTTGGTACAGTGTATAAAACATGCATCTAATGGAATGTTATTTTGGGAACTATTAGCAGCATTGGCTCTGCCGAGTCTCAAGATTTTGCCTTCTTTCCCTTTTCTCCTCCCCTTCCTTCTCCTCCTCCTTAGTAGCAGCTTGTTAGCAAATTACAAGCTTTGCTTCTGGCTTGCTGTATAGCAGTGGCAGTGCAAGCCTTTTCCAGTTTCCAAGGGAGACCGGGTGCTGAGACTGCAGTCTTTCCCAGCAGCCACTTACCTTTCTTGCTATTCATTTCCACGCATCTCTTGACCTTCATTCTGCTATGCAGGCCTGCTCGAGGAGGTAACAGCCTGTTTTCTTGGAGCTCTCTTTGTCAAAGGGGGCAGAGGGAAACTAGGGTGGTACAGGGTAAGGCATACGGAGACAGCAGAGTATAAATGCTGCAATTGGGAAAAAGTAGCTCTAAAGTGTGCTGTATCTGTGAGCTTGTTCCTATTTGCTATATCTATAGAACTGTTGTAAAGGTGGGAACCCCAGCACTATATCATACTACTTAAAATACCACATATAAAAATGTAAGATTACTGTAATACTGCCTTTAGGAAGCATAAGAGAAAAATGAGAACTTTGAGAAGAAAATGGAATCAATTGCTTTTAAACTTAGCTGACTAACAAATTGCATTCCTCCTCTTCTTTTTTTTTTTTTTTTTTTGGAGATAGAGTCTCACTCTGTCGCCCAGGCTGGAGCATAGTCATGCAATCTCACTGCAACCTCTGCCTTTCAGGTTCAAGTGATTCTCGTGCCTCAGCCTCCTGAGTAGCTAGGATTACAGGTGTAGGCCACCAAGCAATTTTTTCTGTTTTAGTAGAGACAGGGTTTCATGGCATTGGCTGGGATGATCTCGAACTCCTGGCCTCAGGTGATCTGCCCACTTCTGCTTCCCCAAGTGCTGGAATTATAGGCGTGAGCCACCGCGCCCAGCCACAAATTGCATTCTTGACAAAATTTTGTTAAGTTTATGTTTTATGAGTTGGATCTGGTTTTCAGGTTTGAGAAGAGGGCTTGATAATGTCTTTTAATTGGATTCTTGGGACTTCTAGAGCTGTGATGTTTAGTATGGTAATCAGTAGCCATGTGTGGCTACTTAAATAATTAACAGTAAATTTTAAATTTCTCCTTTAAGTGCTCAGTGACCACATGTGACTCGTGGCAACCATATTGGGCTCTGCAGGTGTACAACATTTTCATTATCACACAAAGTTCTGTTGGACCGTACTAAAGAAAGTAACCTATGAAATATAAGAAATTTAGTATTTGGCCAGACTGATGAATAGGCATTTTAGGGAGGAGACTTAGAGGCCATTTGTCCAGAATCAGCATAAATATGGATTCACCATGGTTTAAAGCTAAATGGGATCTTTAAAATTATAGATTTACCCCTTTATTTTACAGATGAAGAAACTAGGGGCCCAAGAGATTAAGTGATTCTCTTAAGATCAAACAAGTAATTAATGGCAGAGCTAAAACTAGAACCCAGATACCTGTTCTTTCTATTGCACCATAGTATTAGCCTCCCCTTCCCAATTAGGAACAGCAAGGAAAATTTGAACTAAAATTTGCCTCACAGGGTCCTAGCAACTGTAGAGTCAAAATTTATGCCTAATATTTTTGACGTTCATAGTTTTTTTCATGACAGTCTTATAGCATGTTGATGGAAACTTCTGGAAATGTAAAAATCATACTTTCCCAAGAATGGAGTGTTGATTATGACAAACTTGGGAAACGTCAGGGGATGCTAGGAGACATTTAATGCAAGAATTGTTATCCATTAGTTCGCAATATTGCTGGTTTTGGAAGAAGAAATGTCTTGCTACATAAATCTACATAGCCAGAATACCATGGTACTGGGTGGAGAAAAGTTTTTATTTGGTGCAGTATAAGAAAAGCTATACCCAAAGCAGGAGAACATGGTTATAATCTCTTTAGGTATATAACAATGTTACCTTGGGTATTTTAATATCTCCTTAGGCTTTGATTGAGTCATCTGTAAAATAGGAATATATTTTTTGTGTCTACCTAAAGTCTTAGAATTAGATCAAATGACATCTTGCAGTCATAAAGTCTGTAGGCATAGTTCTGTGATTCCCATTAGTCCCCTAAGTCTGTCCCCCTGCCCCCGCCCCCAGTAGCTATCCATATTTGCTTCCAGGTTGGTATCAAAGGTTTTTTGGGGATCTCTGAAGAACTTTTGTCGATGTAATGTTATATTAATGCACAGTACATTGGCTGGGCATGGTGGCTTACGCCTGTAATCCTAACACTTTGAGAGGCCAAGGCAGGCAGATCACCTGAGGGCAGGAGTTTGAGACCAGCTTCACCAACATGGTGAAACTCTGTCTTCTCTACTCAAAAATGCAAAAATTAGCTGGATATGGTGGCATGTACCTGTATTCCCAGCTACTAGGGAGGCTGAGGCAGGAGGATTGCTTGAACCCAGGAGGCAGAGGTTGCACTGAGCCAAGATCACGTCACTGCACTCCAGCTTGGGCAAAGAGTGAGACTCTGTCTCCAGGAAAAAAAAAAAAAAAAAAAAGGACATAGTTCAAAAGGACATAGTAGTTCAATAAATGACAAACTATCTTAGAAGACCATTAGATATTCTGTAATTAATGACCACAGCATCCTTCGTGGTCAGTGTTAAACATATGCTATAAAATATTTACATAGTATGTATTTGATTATATTTTTATATATTATAAGTTATGTAATATAGAAATATAGTAATTTTTTATGGCCGGGCTGTGGTGACTCACACCTGTAATTCCTTCACTGTGGGAAACTAAGGCAGGCGAATCACTTGAGGTCAGGAGTTTGACAGCAGCCTGGCCAACATGGTAGAAATCCCGTCTCTACTAAAAATGTCAAAATTAGGCTTCATGACATGTGCCTATAGTCCCAGCTACTTGGGAGGCTGAGGCAGAATCACTTGAACCTGGGAGGTGGATGGAGGTTGCAGTGAGCTGAGATCGCACCACTGCACTCCAGCGTGGGTGACAGGGCAAGACTCTGTTTCAAAAATAAATAAATTTAAAAAATTTTTTAAAAAAAGACGTATACTATAAGAGACATCAATAAAAGCTATATACTCAACTTAGTTCCTTTCCTGTTTGGTGTGAACATGTTTAAATACCATTCTCTCCTCAACAGATTTGAGGTATAGAACTCTAAAGCTACTTCAAGACCCAATTTCCTATTGGATTCCAGACAAAATTTCTTTTGTTATCATTCTAGAGCAAGCAACGTTGTTCTCTCCTTGGAAATTATGGTTATTTCTTTTTCATTCTTCTACTTGGAGTAGTTTTATTTTACTTAGGTAACCCTATGAACCTTCACGGAGAATATTTCAAGGGAATTAAGACCTCTTCCAAATGAGTTATCCATACCTGGTAAAAATAATTAAGAGAAAGTCTTCGATTAAGATATGATGAATATTGTAGCACACCTATCCTTTCTTTATTTTTCAAATTATTACTGATGAGCTTTTAATATGACAATGAGAATAATGTAATAGTAAGAGTGTTGGTGGTGATGATAATAGTTCTTGTCATGGTAGTAGCAGCAAAAGTGTGCCAGGTTCTATTCTAAGTACCTTACATGGGTTTGCATTTAATCTTCACAACTCTGTTAATATATCTATATGTATCTATTACAACTGCTAATATATTCATTATATAAGAAACTTAGGTTTACAGTGCCAAAATAATATCCATAATCACCTAGTGAGTAAGTTGAGGAGCCGTGGTATAAACCCAGGCAGTATGATTTTTATGCCAGGGTATTTTATCACTACACTATACCTGTCAAAAGATAGTTTACGTCTTTTATTATTATTTATTGTGACTTTCAAAATATTCACTGGTTATTTGCTGGATATTTTGCACAATTTTTTTTGTTTTTTTTTTTTTGTTTGTTTGTGTTTTGAGACAGGCTCTCCCTCTATCACCCCGGGCTGGAGTGCAGTGGTGCAATCATGGCTCACTGCAGCCTTGACTTCCTGGGCTCAAGCAATTCTCCCAATACAACTTCTTGAGACAAAATTTGTCCATTTATAGTGTGTGAAGTGGTAGTATAAACTTCAGAGGCAAAGAGTACAAAGTATATCTGTGAAGTCATGCTTAATTCTCTGTAATCAATTGCTTGAATGCCACTGATTGTGTAATCTCAACAAATATAAAGAAAAATTCTTCCTGCCTTCTAGGAAACATAGTAGATAGAGTTGGTAATAAAAGGACTTTGGCTTCTGAATTCCTTCTCATGTTACTAAACTGCGAATGTTAGCCTAGTTTTATCTGGATGCCAGAAGGCCAGGGGATAGATGAGAAGCCGTGGCCTCCATTATTGTTTTAAAGTTTTTATTTCTGTTTTGTGAGACTGTGTCTCTCTTCTTTGCATAGCAATGAAGAATCCTGTAGCATTCAGATTCATGGAAGGTGTAAGGTTATTCTTGTAAGGATATTGCCGAGTTTAAAATGAGGAAACTGAGGACAGCACGAGACAAATTAAATTCCAGTTTATTTAGCTCCCGGGCGAGGTTCTGTGGTCCCGGGGGAGAGAGAGAGAGAGAGAGAGAGAGAGAGAGGCCAGAGAAGTCGCGCTCGGCCGTTCTGGGCATGGGGTTTTATAGGGGGTGAGGGCAGTAGATTGGTCAGTGGGGAAACAAAGCATGGGCAACTGCATTGGTTATAGAGAGACTGGACCTTGACTTGGCAAGTTGCCATTGGTAGTCCAGCAGGGCTATGGACAGGTGGGCTGGAGAAGGTAATAAAGCATGGGCACCTGTATTGGTTAGAGAGAGAGAGACTGGACCCGGACTTGGCGAGCTGCCATTGGTTAGGCTCTTGGCGGGATTTTTGAATTTTGGGCTGACAGTATGATTTAGTGCTGAGTGTGGGGCTAGGGGTGGAATGCAGGAGTGGGTGTGGGGAGCCTGCATGGAGAAGGCAGGCACCAGTA
>CAUYLG010012661.1:0-177924 GCA_963573385.1 Cacajao melanocephalus | reverse complement strand
GTTGTATTCCTAGGTATTTTATTCTCTTTGTAGCAATTGTGAATGGCAGTCCATTCTTGATTTGGCTCTCTTTAAGTCTGTTATTGGTGTATAGGAATGCTTGTGATTTTTGCACACTGATTTTGTATCCTGAGACTTTGCTGAAGTTGCTTATCAGTTTCAGGAGATTTTGGGCTGAGACGATGGGGTCTTCTGAATTTACAATCATGCTGTCTGCAAATAAAGACAATTTGACTTCCTCCTTTCCTAACTGAATACCTTTTATTTCTCTTTCTTGCCTGATTGCTCTGGCTAGAACTTCTAATACTATATTGAATAGGAGTGGTGAGACAGGGCATCCTTGTCTAGTGCCTGATTTCAAAGGGAATACTTCCAGTTTTTGCCCATTCAGTATGATATTGGCTGTGGGTTTGTCATAAATAGCTTTTATTATTTTGAGATACATTCCGTTGATACCTAGTTTATTGAGGGTTTTAGCATAAAGCGCTGTTGAATTTTGTCAAAGGCCTTCTCTGCATCAATTGAAATAATCATGTGGTTTTTGTCTTTGGTTCTGTTTTTGTGGTGGATTACGTTTATAGACTTGCGTATGTTGAACCAGCCTTGCATCTCCGGGATGAAGCCTACTTGATTGTGATGGCTTTGTTTCCTCTTAAAAGTCTTATTGCTTGGCCTCTCTGACTCAAATGTTGAGTTACATTGATTCCATTCGGAATGTGTTCATACCTTCCGTCTGGGGTCCAGTCGTCTTTCAGGAAGGAACTGTCTTCCTCATGTCTCCTAAGGTATTGTATATTTAATTGTCAAATAAATACAGGTTACATGGGTGACCGAATGACCTGTCGAAAACAATGCCAATTTTTACATCATTATAATGGACTTGTTAAATGATTATGTTAATATAATGAAATTTTCCTTACATGGCAAAAGGGGCTTTGCAGATGTGACTAATAGATAGTGGGATGGGGAGAGGACCCTGGATTGTCTAGGTGGGTCCAGTGTCCTCACACATGCCTTTATGAGAGGGAGGACGAGGGTCTGCCTCAGAGGAGGAGACCTAAGGACAAGGTAGAGGCCATAAGGACATGGGGCTGAGGGCAGGGCTCAGGGGTGGGTGTTGTGGGGCTGAGGAGGGGGCAGGGGCTTGGAGGGGCGTGGGGCCAAGGGCGGGGCATGGGACAGAGTGGTGTGGGCTGTGAGCCAAGCTGTGTAGTGGCTTGTAAGAGCTGGGAGGGCACCCAGAGACTCCAGGCAGGAATGCAGCATGGTGACCCCTTAACTTCAGCCCCGGGACTCCTGACTTCCAGGGCTGTGAGAGTAGGTTTGCATTGTTTTGCATTTTTGTTGCAGCAGCAGCAGGAAGTTAATGCATTGTCTCTATTCTTCAACTACAAACCTTTGACAAATAACCCTGTTATATCATCCCTAAATTATAATGAGAGGATGGTGGAAAAGAAAACTGGACAGAATCAGTGTCTTCTCTGGTTCTGCAGTTTGGGTCTGTAAAAAGTTTAGATTTTGGTCACATAGTGTGGTCTTGTTCAATGTATATCTGAAATACTTGTTCAGAGCTCCTGGGGGAGTCATCTTAAACACATTACATGTTGGGATTAAAACTTCAAGCACACCAGAAACAGAGTTCCCAAGTCACCATTAGGCGACCTTTGAATGAGGGTCAGGTGTAGAATCTGCCCACTTTACTAGTATGAAGTGGCAAAATCTCATGGTTTTTTTTTTTTGAGATGGAGTCTCTGTTGCCCAGGCTGGAGTATGGTGGTGCAGTGTTGGCTCACTGCAATGTCCGCCTCCTGGACTCAAATGGTTCTTCTGCCTCAGCCTCCAAATTGCATGATTTATTTTCCTGTTTTATATACTTAGTATATGAAAACTCTGCAAATGTTATTAATACAGATGACATGCCAGAGCTTACATATGAGAATCTAGCATTTTTCTATGCAAATTGGTGGTGATGTAGAATTCCTGGTCTGGTTTGGGTTTGGTTTTATAAGACGTAGGGTGGATTCTTTCCCTAATTTCTGTGGCGCTAACAATCGTTAATCACCCAGCACTCTTACCTCCCCGAATGGCTTGGGTGAGGGTTGTTATCACTGCTGTCATTTTGAGAGGCGGAGACTGAGGCTTAGACAAGCAGGTGACACATTGCATCTGGCCCAGCCACCCACTCTAGTTTTCTGCCATGGCCCAGCTAGCTTCCTGTGAGAAAGGATCGACACCCTGGTTCTGGGTAGAATTCCTCTTGAACCTCCTTCCCATCCTCCAGGGACTTCTTGCTTTACAGTGGTGGCTCACAGAAGGCCTCTGGCCCCCTGAGAAAGGGACTAATGTAACATTACTGTCTGGCTCTCCAGACTGCTGTAGATTGGGTCATTTGTAGACAACAGTTCTGGAGGCTGGGAAGTCCGAGGTCATGGTGCCAGCAGATCCAGTGCCCTGGGGCCTGTTGCTCACAGACAGCAAGTTTCACTGTGCCTCAAGCGATGGAGGAGCAGGAGGGCTCCCTCAGGCCTCCCAACAAGGATGCCAACCCCAATCTTGAGAGTGGGGCCTCCCAAAGGCGCCACCTCCTAAGGCATCCCATTGGAGATTGTTTCAGTGTGAGCTTTTGGGGACAGACATTCAGGCCAGAGCTGTTGCTCTGCTGCCATGTTAGGGCCGCGATAGTGTTAAGACTGCAGTGGAGCCACAGCCTTCTGTCTGCATTTGCTGCGGGTGGAAGATGGCTGTGCAGCTGGGGTTTGGTGTAACAAGCAGAGGCCCTTCTGGGAATCTTAGCAGGAACTTGAGGGCTTGAGAACTGACACCTTAGGACTGGAGGAGTTTTCTTCAGACTGTAAAAGCCTTGATGTGTGACAATACTGAATGCTGCCTGAGCCCTGTGATCCTGTAAAACAGTGATGGTTAAGACATTCCCCTCTTTGTTTTCTGCAAGGAGCCCCTTCCCAGATAGCTTGCACTGACTTGTGGGTGACCGTAGGGCAAGGCCAGACACAGGCCTTCAAACACCCGTTCTCTGCCTCGTAAGTGATTAAACTGCCTGTTCCCTCTGATCAGTTGGAACAAAACGCTTATTAGCCAAATCTTGGTTCCTCTTCTCGCCTTACCCGAGCCTGAGGCCCTTCTGGAGAATAGGCAGCTTCAGAAAATCTTTAATTCCCGATCAGCCACCCCATCCCTGCTTCCCCACACGGCTCCTCCTGGCTTTGTTCACTCTTTCCTGTGAAAGAACAGTTTTGGGGAGCCCTGAGATGCCTGCAGGCCTGTGGTCAGAGCAGTGGGCGCCTCCCACCTTGAAAGGGTCCTTTGGAGTCCAGTCCCGCTTGTGGGGTGGACTTGTCTTTATTTGACTCATTGTTTTCCACAGAGGCCACTTAGGGTAGGCAGGAAAGAGTTCTCTGCCACAAGTCTGCATTCCAGACCGTTTCCAGAAGTGGGAATTCTCATGCCCTGGACTCTGGGAATGTACTTTTAGTTTCCCGGCTTCAGGTGGAATTGAAATTGAGTGATCCGATCTTCCACATCCGTCTGGAGCCATGAACTAGTGTCGTTTTTAAAGTGGCAGTTTTTCTAAGATTACAAAAAACATATTCAGCACATTTCTTATTTTCTCATATGCATTTTGACACCTAAAATAGGAATGGTGGTTTTTGAAGCATGGATGTAGTGTTAAACTTGAGTGTTGTAAACCTTAATGTAGCTTTAAAATTTTTGGCCTGATTATCTAGAGATTTACTAAACCTTTGGAGTGGTAATAATGAGTTGATATCTGTATGACTTTGCTTTCTATGATGCAGTTAAAATACTATAATTAAAACCTCTGTAGTTGGGTGCAGCAGGTGATTGGCCAAAACAAATTCTGCCTTTTGGTTTTCTTTACCCAAACAAGGGAGTAAAGAGTGTAGGCTAAAGTGGCAAATCAATTTCAGAGCACGCCACAGCCTTCAGTGATGGACTGAACAGCCTTCTTAGGTGAACATGTAATGTGCCGTGAGTCTTGGCAAGGCTGGCTGCCGACATGTGCACGTGACAGCAGAGTGCCACAGCTGGGAAGATGTGGCTTCTATAACAAGCTTTGGAAAACACCTGTTTGATTTAATTATCTAACTTTGTTATAGAAAAAGTTTTGACCAGATGGCCAAAGACCTGATTCTCTTATGGTTGAGACATGATTATAAAATCACTCTTACTTGGTGCCAATCAGTGTTTGTCTGCAATGATACTCCTCCAACCTCACTGAATAGGTTGGAGACTGAAATGAGACTGTGTGAAAATCTCTTTAAGGTGGAAAGGGCTACTGGGGTGCTTGGGGGCATTGACACACCCGTGGCCATCTTCTTTAAGGTGGAAAGGGCTACTGGTGCTCTCAGAAGCATCCGCACACTCGTGGCCATCTTTTTTAAGGTGGAAAGGGCTACTGGGGCTCTCAGAAGCAGCTGCACACTCGTGGCCATCTTTTTTAAGGTGGAAAGGGCTACTGGGGCTCTCAGAAGCATCTGCACACTCGTGGCCATCTTCTTTAAGGTGGAAAGGGCTACAGAGGCACTCGAGAGCATCTGCACACCTGTGGCTGTCCTCTTTAACGTGGAAAGGGCTGCTAGAGTGCTTGGGAATATGGGAATATCTGCACACCTGAGGCTGTCTTCTTTAAAATAGAAAGGGCTGCCGCGGCACCTGGGAATATCTGTACACCCTTGGCCATCAGGGCCACCCCCCTTTCTACTCGGAGTCACCTCCATGTTCCCACATTCAGGCGTTGGGACACTCTCATTAGCAGCTCGTCCCCTAGGCTGGTGAAGGAGTGGGAGGTTGTGCTGAGGCTCAGTGTTGCTGTCTGCCATGATGGTGAGCTGGGCAAGGCAGTGACCCTGGAGGAGCCTGGCCAGTGAAGGCTCCGGCAGGAAGAGCCGAGGCTTGGGGTGACGGTGCCAGTCATAACCAAATGTCTTCCCTCTTATTTCCATAATTCCTTCTAGTTCTGCTCCTTGCACTACAGGGTTTCTGTGTGTCTATAAACACATAATTAATTATGATACAGGTGCCCCCTTCCCCTCTGCTTGGGGCTAGGGAGTGAAGCACAGACCGCCTCATGGCTCCTCTTGTGCCAGGCTGGATGCCCACTGGCACAAGGCACTGCCTGCCCTGATATTTCCTAGAGTGAGTCCCGGAAGCCCCCCTCCTGCACACCTGGCCTCTTGACGGTGTACACAGGATGAGCTCCCCTGTCCCGCACTGAGCAGAGACTGGGGAGGTGGTGGCAGCACTGTCCCCTGTGGTGCATCGTTGATGCATGGAGGAAAGTCAGGTCACACAACACAGCCCGTCCTCTCTCCTCAAAAGCAAGATGACAACCACATTTACACCCTGAATCTTAGAAAAGGGCTCATCTCTTTGAGAGAAGAACTTGATGTGTGTATGTGTGTATACCTGTCTTTACTAGTCTTGCCCAACCTTTGCATTTTAAAATTATTAAAAACTTTAAGGATGTAACTGACAGGAAGTTTATAGATTTCTCTAAGTAGAAATCTGGAAAAGTTTAGTGAACCCATAATAATCAAAAGTGTTGATTTCTATTAGAGTCCCACACTTGGATTTTAAAGGTAGGCAAAACATTTCTAGGTTTAAGTTCTTAAGCCTGATGTCAGTGGAATCGTAAACGAAACAC
This sequence comes from Cacajao melanocephalus, assembly GCA_963573385.1. Taxonomy (NCBI): domain Eukaryota; kingdom Metazoa; phylum Chordata; class Mammalia; order Primates; family Pitheciidae; genus Cacajao; species Cacajao melanocephalus. The sequence goes on along the minus strand of CAUYLG010012661.1, from coordinate 172,244 downwards.
ACTGAAATTGCCATGGGGATTTTGTTACGTGGCGGTGACAAGTAGGGCCGGTCATTAAACAGCTTGAGGGACCCCCCAGCCTTTCTCTGCTCTTGGTGGACACTAGGTATGTGCTTGGGTGTTTTCTGTGTCTGTGGGGAAAATGAGGATAGAATTTCCGGATGATCCACATGGTGGTATCTTTTCACTTTTCTGTAGAAACTTCTGTTGCTTCTACATAGACCAAGTGTTTCTTGACTTTCTCATCTGTCTACATAAATGCTGTTTAACAAAAACCGTATTGTAGACATGTGAAGCTGAATATCACGTTTATTATAAAGCAGATAGAGATGACTAATAATATTCTGTTCTGTGGAGGGAACTTTAAAATGATTTTTAGCTTTTTCCCTGAAATGCAATAACCATTTAATTATTTGTTAGATTATTCATGTATTGCAAGGGAAAAAGGAACTAGATCACTCCAGGTACCCAAGTGAAAATTTAACAGGGAGTGTGGCTGAATTCATTTGATTTCCTTTTAAATTTTATTTATTTTTATTTATTTATTTTTGAGACTGTCTCATTCCGTCACCCAGGCTGGAGTGCAGTGGCATGCTGACAGCTCACTGCAGCCTCAACCTTCCAGGCTTGAGTGATTCTCCTGCCTCAGCCTTCCCAAGTTCTGGGATTACAGGCATTAGCCATCACACCCGGCTTATCACTTCTCGGAGACTGTCTTTGAGTTTGGGCATTCAGTGGACTGTATTTAGATTAATTCCCAAAGTTTCTCACTGTTTATCTTTAGTTTTCAGTTTGCATTTCATGCTAAAAATCTAAATGTATTGTGAAATCCATTACATTTCCTTGGCATTCACGGATTCCCTGTGATATGGGCCGAGACACAGAAGGCGTTAGGACACCAGGGTTGTAGTTGAGTGCTTTCCCCGAAAACACTGGAGCTCTGGGCTCTGTGGTCTCAAGGGGGTCCTCTGTCCACTGAGGGTGATGGGTTACCTGGACTGTCCCTCCAGCCTCTGCGATTTTGCCCTTTTCAGGTTAACATCTCCTCATTGTCCTGAGCAGAATTGCCTTCATTTACTGACCCACGAGTGAACAGCTGGTCAGACGGCCACTGCTGCTTCCTTTCATGAGCTTCTTTTCATGAGCATGTCATGAAACAAACTCATTTCTGTTTGCTTCCTTTAACTGTGATGTGGTGACGAGATGATACTTCCATGGAACTTGGTTTGTTTTTACCTATTAAGGATTCAGTTGTATCTCGATTTTTAGTCAGTCTGTGGGGGCAGGGGGTGAAGGGGGTGGGGGGCGATCAGCCAAGGCAGGCAGGACTTCAGACTTTAGGGGTCCAAGCTTGCATATAGAGGCCTGACAGGAAGGATGTACCTTGGGGGTAGCCCGGAGTTTTTTCCTACTTTTAACAGAAGAGTAACTATTCACGTGCTTTTATTCTGCTAGTGATGTTTTAAATAATTGGTGCAAATTTACAATGATGTCCAAGATACCTCATGACCCACTCTGGGCCAGCGCCAGGTGTTTTGCTCAGATGCCTTCAGACCACATTCAGATGCCAAAGATTCTTACCTGGTTATTCTCAAACTTAAGAGAATCTAAAACATGAGCCACCATGTAGATTTTCTCTTGAGCCCCCTTGCCTTTAATTGTTTTGTATTTGGGGAACAAATGACTTTATCAAGGGGAAAGAATTTGAGGAAGGAGCCTCTGAAGCTGGGGGTGGAGTGGGGAGGGGCTGGGGGAAGGGGAGCTGTGGGTTGGGGGAGGACTGAAACTGGGGGTGGGGAGGGATGGAGGGAAGGAGAAAAGAGGAGCTGTATTGGGGAAGACCCAGGCTGCGGCTTGGGGCATCTCCCCGTGTGGCCCCACCACCCCCCATGTGGCCCCCGTGCCTGAGACTGACTTGTTTCCCACAGGAAATGTGTATGACAATTGCATGTCTGTTTTGTGGGGTGGCCATTTGGATTGAGGGAATGTCCATGTTGTGATTCTGTATTGATTTGAAGGTTGGAAAAGGTTTGTGCTCAATGCAGGGGTCTCCTGGTGCATTGGGAAATGTGATCGCAGCTGCCCTGAGGTGGGAAGGAAGGCCCTCACTGGCGGCCGATGCCGGCCTTCGCCTCCCCTGTGAATGCTGCTCAATCCCCGGCCTCTCCAACTCCTTCCCCAGTGCCTTCCTTGTGGAAGGCCATGATCGGTCAGTCTGGTCTGCGCATGTCCTATAGTCTTGTACTGACTGCAGATCTAGTCCTGGTTAGAGGAGGCCCCTGTGGTGATGCGAAGATAAACATTTAATGATGGCACTGATGAGTGTGTGAGCCGCGTCAGCCCGAGTCCATGTAGGAGGGAACTGCGGGGCGGAGGGAAGAATGGACAGACAGGTGCAGTCCTCGGCGCCTGGGGGAATGGCCAGGTCCACGCTCAGCCCTCCTCCGGTTTACCCCTTATTTCTGTAAATAGCAAGGAAAGGACTTGGGGCTGCCAGGACCTTATGGGTGTAAGCTGTGTCCTCGCGTGATCCCAGCTGTGGTCAGTGACGTTATTTATCCTCTTCTAACCTCAGGCTTAGTTGGTATAAAAACACGAAGGGACACAAGTAGTTCAAGGGCCTTTAAAGACTTACGTAATCGTTAATAGGGTTAGGGTATTCAGAGCAAATCATGAAACAAACTCATTTCTGTTGTTTGAAGAAATCTTCACTATTCTCATTTTTGTTGCAAGCAACGTTGATTATTTGCTAAGTGAGAGTACTAGTGCCCTCCTGCCCAGCACGTCCTTGGCACATACCTCTATCCATCGGTCTCCACTCATCAGGTGTCTCCTTTTTGCCTAGAATTGTAGGAGGGGCACTGGGATCTTAGTGGCTACAAGGAAACTCTGAAGACCATTTCGAGGGGTGGCTTCTAGTTGGGGCTCTCCACAGAGACAGAGGCAGCCGGGTGTGGGTGTGTCTCTAGGGTGAGCTTAGCCACAGGGGCTGTGGAGGCTGAGAAGTCCCAGGACCCACTGCCTGCAAGCTGGAGGCCTGGGAGGGTGTGGCTCAAAGGCTTGAGAAGCCAAGGGTGCAGATCCCATCTAGTCCTGAGGAGCTGAGACCCAGGAGCACAAGGGTGGAAGACTAATGTTACCGGCCCACAGCCAGACAGCTGGAGCAAGCCAAGCCTTCGCCACCTTCCTGTTTTACTCCAGCCCTGAAGCCCTGGGTGGACATGGTGGTGCCCCCCACAGTGGTGAGGATGGGTCTCCACTCAGTCCAGATGCAAACACGCATCTCACACACTCAGAGGTAATTCGGAACCAGCCATCTGGGCACCCAGGGGCCCACTCAGGTTGATGCACAAAACCAGCCCCAGCCGTGGTCCTCACATCTGCGTGTTCATGTCATTCTGCGCGCTTTGCTCAGTTGTCTTCTTGGTGAGCTTGTAAGCTTGTCGGGTGGTTCTTGGGGTCTTTGTCCAGGGCAATGGTGGTGCTGATGACAGGCTCCCAACCGCCAGCTCGGGTGCGGAAGGTGATGCCACCAGTGGCTCCTTATTTCTCAGCCACTTGAGCGGGTTCTCTGAAGCCAGTTCCACCTCCAGCAGCATCTGTTCCCCACGCCAATTCCACTTAGAATGTGTTCATTCCTTCTGTTGGGTTCAGCCTTCTTTCAGGGAGGAACTGTGTCCTGTTAGTCTATGTCTCCTGTGGTATATCTCATGGTTGAATAAGTACCTATAGGCTACCTCACTGTGGTGATAGGTTCATTGGGAGGAAAACTTAATACCTTTTTTTTCTTTTTTTGAGATGGAGTTTCACTCTCATCACCCAGGCTGGAGTGCAATGGCATGATCTCGGCTCACTGCAACCTCCACCTCCTGGGTTCAAGTGATTCTCCTGCCTCAGCCTCCTAAGTAGCTGAGATTACAGGTGCCCACCGCCTCACCTGGCTAATTTTTGTATTTTCAGTAGAGACAGGGTTTCACTGTGTTGGCCAGACTTGTCTCAAACGCCTCACCTCAGGTGATCCACCTGGCTTGGCCTCTCAAAGTGTTGAGATTATAGGCATGACCCACCTTGCCTGGCAGCTGAATACCGTTTTTTCGTCATTATAATGGGCTTGTTAAATGCTTATGTTAATATAATGAAGTTTATTTTTTAAAATGTTATCTGTGACCTTTCAGCTTTTCCTAGCACTTCTCACATGAATCTTATAAAAGTCTTTTAGTCGTGGGGAAGAGGGATTATCCCTTTCAGCAGATAGGGAGGTGGAGGAACAAACCGTAGTGAGTCTGAGGGTCTGAGCACAGGCAGTCACCCCAGCCTGGACGCTTACTCACGTCTGTTCTCAGTTCACCATAGCAGCGTCCACTCTCGTTTTCGGCTTAATAAGCTTTTTCCTCATCTTTCTAATCAGAACAGTTAATAACTGTCACATTAAGGTGTCGAGAATGGTGGCCTTCAGGCTTTTGATTATAACACAAGCAGTAAACTGCACCTGACCCTGAATGTGGGTTTGAGCTTCGAAGGTTCACTTACGTAATTTTTATTTTTTTTGAGACGGAGTTTCGCTCTTGTTGCCCAGGCTGGAGTGCAATGGGGCAATCTCGGCTTACCGCAATCTCTGCCTCCTACTCCTGCCTCAGCCTCCCAAGTAGCTGGGATTACAGGCATGCACCACCATACCATTTTATATTTTTAGTAGAGACGGGGTTTCTCCATGTTGGTCAGGCTGGTCTCAAACCCCCAACTTCAGGTGATCCGCCTGCCTTGGCCTCCCAAAGTGCACTTACATTAATTTTTTTTTTCAACCAAATCCTTATTGAAAAAACCTGGCTGTGTGGAGGGCCAAAGTTTCCTTTGTGCAGTTCTACAAGGGTGGCCATGAATCCTGCGGACACGTAGATTTGGGTAAACTCGGCGGGTGCCCTAGAATCAATGCCCCTATGTACATGGAGGGACAACACAGCATTTTAAAAGTTTGTGTCCTGCCTTGTTCCGGAAAGGTTCAAGGTAGATGCAAAATCATTTCATTCTTTTGGTTTTCTTGGTGGAATATTGATGTTTATTCTTCAGAGTCTAAAATCTGTGCTTCAGGAACAAAGCTGCAATCTGGAATCACATATGGTGATATCCACTTTTTCTTCATGGTTTCACAAAAGGTCATGATCATATTTTATTCAATTGAACCATAGGAAACTGCCAATATTTGGCTGGTTTTGGCCTACAAAATGGCAAGTTTGCATGATATTAAAAACAAAAGCTTTCTGGATGGGGAACGTAGGAACTGATGAAAACCTGAGTTTTCTGTCATGGACTCTGAGTAACAGGTAGATAGGGGCATCGGCTGTACAGCATTTTCCTTCTGTTTTGAGACTGTCAGAAAAAGGAAGGTCATTTGACTCCGTTTGGTCCCTGCCCCTTGCCTTTGCTGCGGAGGGGACCTGCCATTTTACCTCTTGTCCCCAGAGTGCCCAGGAGGCTGATGCCACGTAGAAGACCTGCAGGTGGGGGGAAGTGAACAGTGTCAGACAAGCTCTGCACCTTGTGATGCATCTGAGAAGCGCGTGCTTGCAGCAGGTCTCGGGTGAGGATGTGTTCCATCTTCGCTCCCCTCTCTGGCTTTGCAGGCCTTTGAAGTTGGTCCTGGGAAGTGAAATTAGTTAATGCTTTTGCCAGTCTCTGAGAAAGTTGAATAAAAACTTAAGCACTAACAGAACACTGCTTCCCACTGCCCAGATGCTGTGATGGCAGGTATGTTCTCTGGAGGGTCCTGCAGCGTGTGAGGATGTGGGGAGCCAATGACGGAACCCCTTGACGTGACCCTGGCCACTATTCAGTGTTGACTTTGCAGAGCTCAACCTGGTCCTGGAGCAGCAGAGTCCAGGCCTTCCCCAGGGGTGTACCTCCTCCAGGATGGCTTCCTTATGCCACTGCCAGAAATCCCGCAGCATTGTGGGAGCTGCAGCCACGATCTGCATGGGCCAGCTCAGTCAACCCTGGGAAGCAACTCATGATGTGGACCTTGATTCCTTTTTTTTTTTTTTGTTTTTAACACTTTGAGCCACCACTTTCCCATCTGTGAGATCAGGGATTGGACACAGGGTCCCTGAGGCCTTCCAGGTGCACCATGGCATGAAAGCCACCGCTGCTGCTGGGTCTTGCTGGGAAGACTTGCTCCACTTTGGAGCTCAGCAGCAGGAGAGAGGTGGCCCCAAGTGTGGAGAGTGCTCAGACGCCGCAGCAAGCTCCCGTGGTCCAGGCCTGGTGCACTGTGGGCCTAGAGCTCACGGCCTACGGTGGTGGTGATGCATCAGATAAAAACATGCCTTGACTTTGCCTGGGACAACCAGACTTCCCTGGGGATACGGTTCTGGTCCCTGGGGCCCAGGGGTCCAGGCTCCTCTGGAGAGTCATCGGGGTGGGGGCAACAAGGGGGTGCTCCTTTCCGTCTTGGTCAGAGCTAGCTGGTCCACCCTAGCACTGTCCTTCCGAGATCTGCCATTCCAAAGGTGGCAGTGATGTCAGACTGTGGGGTGCAGGGTCAGCTCTGAGTCCCCGTGTCCTGGGCTCATGGTTGCAGGACCACAGATGCTTCAGGACCAGCCTCTAATGGCCCTTCACTGGCCTTGGGGGCTGTGGGGACGAAAGCTGCCTCTCACAAGCTCGTCACCCCCACCCGTGTTGTGCTGTCACGGGAGAACAAGTGAAGCAGGGCGTTCACTGCGGAGGCTCCAGGTGCAGAGAGCAGGTGCCGCGTGCAGGCCACCTGCATCAGGAAGGGGCTGCTTTGAGGTTAGAGTTTCCAGGTTTCCTTTTTTCTGTTGAACTTTTTGTTATCTGAGTAATTGGTCATCAGTCTATTCACTTTGATTGCAATGTGTAAAAATAATTCTGGGCTTTCTTTGTTCCACCAAACTAAGGGCAGGAAGCACCAGAGAACTATTCATATGGGGGGCCAAAGAACCACCTTTGCTTCTTTCCAGCGAGTTCGAAGCCCAAATAAGAATGAGTTTGTGGAGGTGAGGAGGAGAGGGAATCTGGGTGGTCAGGAAGCTGGGGGGCCTACCATCCCCCACCATCCCCTGTGGTCACACCCAAGGGCCCACTGTGTGGCACACTCAGTGTCTGACTCACTGGGCCTAGATCCGTTAATTTTCCAAGATTGCTGTTTGTTCATAGTGGTCCTGCCATTTTCCAGGTACAAGGGTGGTGGGGGGTGAACGTTGCCCTCAAGGCCCGCCCCACCTTGGAGCTGCATACCCTGAACAATGAGGTCAGGGAGACAGCGCTGTGGCCAAATCCAGGCACTGGCTGTGCCATTTTCCCCAACTGACTATTGGCTGAGATGTTCCCAGCTGCGGCCTAGGTGGGTCGTGTTGAGCTCACAGCCAGCTAGGTTCCCCTGGGGCTGACACTGCGTTTCAGAAATGGGCTCTGAGACCGATGTGCCTGTGCAGACTTGCTGGATGTACTGGTTGACACTGGCCGTGGGTGATTACAGATAGGAGAGTCTCACCCCTGTGAGACTCAGCGAGCTTCCATAAACTCACCCCTGTGGCTGGCTTTCTCCAAAGCGGAGTCTTGGTGCTTTTAGCTCCTGGTTTTCCTGTTTGCTTTTCTGCCAGGAATGGAGAATGTGCTTGCTCCTAACTCTTAGCCCCCTTGATAGAGGGGCAGCTGTGAGGGGCAGGTTCCTGCCTCAGCCTTTCAGTTGGTCAAGTCTTCCCTCTCAAGGGAAGTCCTTCCAGAGCCTGCAGCCCCTTGTGTCTTGTGGCTCCAGAGAGGGTCAGGGTGCCCCTGCTGTCCCTGCCCCTGCATGCAGCCCCACCTGCTGAGAATGTGTTCATGCCCCACCTTGGGTTGCCTCCTGCAGCCTGGAGCTGCCAGGTTCTTGGCAGGCACAGACACTGGGTGTGTGGTGCTGAGGGATGTCTGCCCAGGTATCCCCGTGCTTCTGGGTCACTTGAGGTCGAAGCCCAAATCAGGGTCGTCATTTCCTGCAGGGTCCGCAGCAGCAGATCATAAACTTGACACGACCTGAACCCAGAGAGTTGAGATTCTGCCCCGCTTTGTGGTTCGGTTGTGTGTGGTCTTGAGAAAATGAACTTGGGTTTTCTTGACTCTATGATGGGGCCAACGAGACATGCCTTTCTCTAGGTGTGAAGCATTGGGCCGTCCTGTCAGGAAGCAGTAGGGACTCGAGAACAGCACCCCGCACCCTCCAGTTCCCTTACGTTTAAATAATTTGTGCTTGACCATGCCGGGTCATCTTGGGAGGTAAATGGGAGGTTTCACTTGGGGCTATGCAGTATTTCTTAGGTGTCAGATGTGAGAGTTGAGGAATTTGTAGAAGCTATGCAGATAGGAAAGGGCCTGGCAGGTGTGCTATTCATAATAATGGAGCCAATCTGATGCCAGGTCTGCATCCTCCCCGGGTCTGTGTCTGGCCATTCTCTCCCAGTCTGCAGTGGGAACTTCACAGGATTCGGCATTGTGGGCTCCTCCATTATCCGACTCTGTGTAGATGTCCAAGGATCTGTGCACGGCTGCTCTGTCACTGAGTTGTGATAATGAACTTGAGGAACCATGAACAGCCCCTGAATTGGTTAGCACTGGTTCTAAGGCCAGTTCTGCTGGGATTGGAGTCATTCTTAATAAAGTATGCTGAACTCCTACACAGGGTTCTGAATTTCAGAGGCCTTTCAACTCTGCAACAGAAAGTGGCTTCAGTGTCCATATTTATCCGACTAACAGCTGCTTCCTTCAGAAAATATTCGAGTCCCCTTTACCTGCCAGGGTGACTCTGGGAGTTTGAAGATGAGTGAGACAACCCCCTCAACCTCTGCTTGTGGATTTTACTGTCTAGAGGGGAAATAGATGTTGATGGTAAAGGAGGCCCTATCACAGAGGTCAGCACATGTCAGTTTTATTTCTTCATCACTTGCTGTGTTCAGGCGGTGCCCTGAGCCACGTGCAGAGCATCTGGGAACCCTGCCCAGGGCATCCCAGGCACAGCTAGGATCCACACCATCTTCGTGCTTGGCCCAGGTTTTGGGGGAAGGGCGGAGGAGGGCCCTAGCCTTTGCTGGAGAGGGTTGGAAGTCAGGGCAGCCTTCAGCAAGGAGATGGTCCCCAGCTGATTCCTCAAGAAAGAGAGGTGGTCCCCGAGTGGTCAGAGCAGGGTGGCACACACAGACCCAGGTATGGGGTCTGGGACAGGTGCATCTGAGTGAGGTTTGCTGGGAGACAGTGGGGGCGGGGGGTGAGGTGTCAAGGCTGTTGGAATTTATCCTGTGAATTGTCACTAAGGTAATGCTAGTGAAACAGATGTAAAATTAGGACCCGGGGGGTAAATGTGGACTTAGGGTTACCCTGGGCGTGGGTGTTTTCAGGCTCCAAGATAGAGATTTAGGAACTCGGGGCAGAGCTGAGCCCCAGACAAGGATGAGACCACCCTGGGGGATGGTGAATGAGGCAGGGATGGAAACCCAGTGAGCCTCCTGAGGTTGGCCCAGCAGGAAAGCGGCAGAGGATACCTGTGCCCTCAAAGGCCCTACCTACTCTTAGATTTGTACATGATGTACAGATAGCGAGATAGGGACAGCTCATACATCTTCAGAGTTTGATTCTACTAACTTAACCAGAACTGTATTTTTATGGTATTTATTTTGAAGCTTGTCAAAGAAACAGTTGGGAAAAACTTCTCATTTTTAGAATTTTCATAGTAATAGTTATCATTTACCAAAATTTAAAGTTGTGTAGTCATTGTTTTGCTTTTTTCTAGATGTGCTCCTAAACAGGGTTGCTAATTATAATTTCTAAATTGCAGGAATCAAAACAGTACCCTTTTTAAGCAGACACTTGTAGTTCAGGAATTCCACCTAGTCAGTTCACTTTAAGCATTTTTAAAACATGATTTTCTTTATCCTAGTTAGCACCTGTAGCTGTAGTTTATTTTCACTGCTGAAGAATATTCCATGATGGGAACAAACTGTAATTCATCTGTTTTCACATTGATGGACATTTGGATTATTTTGGGGGAAGGGTGTGTATCTATATTCAGCCTTCATTTTTCAGGATTTTTTGTAGAAGAATGTGACTGTGTGGTAACATCTTCTGCCACGGAGCCAACATGAACCCTGATTGAAGCCACACAAAGACTGTCACGCTTTGTTACCCATACCCGGAACTATTTTCTTAAGTTGAAACACACAGTTGCAAAACCTGAAGTCATTTGAAAGGCTCCTCTGATCTTACACTTGTAATTCATTTTTATTAATATTTCTGCTAATTAGGAAGTATATCAATTATACAGAAATACGAGAATGTATAATTACATGTTTAGAACAGAAAAACTTTTATTTAACACCCCAGATCGCATGGCTATGAAGTTTTACCCTCATGTGCTACCAGTGTTGTCTTTGCTTGAAATGGGAAATAACACTCAAATATGGTTTTAGACTCGCACATAGTTCTTCAGTGACAGAAGATATAACACGCATGGAGATTTAATGACGGAAGATGTAATGCACGTGGAGAATTTCTGCTGTTTGTGGAATGTGATTTCCCAGTTGCCAAATTGCCGTGGAGCCCACCATAGGACCGCCCCATTCAGGCCACCGCTGCCCTCGCCCTCAGGCCGCATTCCTCCTCCCTCGCCTGCACCATTGGATGTCTGAGGTGGTCCCTGCTTCATTCTCTGGAAGTTCTGAAAAGGAAGAAGAGGAGGCCGTGCGGGATGCCTTAACCCTAACCCTTGTGTTGATTCCTCGAGCTTTCATTTGGATTCTGTGGTTCCTGCCTTTATGTTCCTAGCTCGTGGCTTCATCCTTGTGTCTGATTCACAGAGAGGTGAAGAGGGAAGTTGTATTCAGCCAACAGCTTGATTTTATTCACAAGGCTCAAATAGGCTAGGTATTTGGAAACCTCTGTGAAAATTGGCATTTTTCGTTTTTAAACAGTGTCAAGTGTTATTTGTACTTCAAATGGGTAACTGTTTCGTTCTCTTGGAAAAAACACAGCCATAAAACTGTTTAAAAAAAAAAAAGTGGGCGTGAGGGAGTAGCTTAGGAATTATACCAGTAATGACAGGGAGCAGTGGCTCATGTCTGTAATCCCAGCACTTTGGGAGGCTGAGGCAGGCAGATCACCTGAGATCAGGAGTTCAAGACCAGCCTGGCCAACATGGTGAAATCCTGTCTCTACTAAAAGTATAAAAACTAGCTGGGTGTGGTGGCGGGCACCTATAATCCCAGCTACTTGGGAGGCTGAGGCAGGAAAATCGCTTGAACCCAGGAGGCGGAGGTTGCAGTGAGCCAAGATTACGCCACTGCACTCCAGCCTGGGCAACAGAGTGAGACTCTATCTAAAAAAAAAAAAAAAAAAAAAAAATTATAGCAGCAAAGTTCCTCACTGAGGTTTGGTGTGGGTTCAGAGGAGCTGGGCCTTGTGTCACCAGGGTCATCGCTGGGAGAAGATGCTCAGGGTGGGCGTTAGTCATTTAGCCTTTCTGGAACTGAGGAACAGCTTGCTGTGGCTCTTTTAGAACCTATATTTTGAGTCAGTTTATCCCACTTGACTCATAGGTGCTGTGCTATTTCAGATCCTTGCTTTGTACCATGTGCTCGTTTTCTTGTCCCCCCGATAACTGCCTTTGTTGCTCGTGGCCTGACATTCGAACCTTGTCATCTGTGGACGCAGAGGCTGGGTGGAGGGGCCCAGGCCGAGACTCCAGCCTTCACAGTTCGTGCCTCTCACCGGGTTTATCGCATCACTCCCGGGGTCTCCCATTTAGAGGAAGTTCCTATTTCGTGCATGCCCTGTGTGGTATGGAAACCACCCCTACCTAATTTTCTCCTGTTTGAACTGTACCATGAAGGAATTTCTGTTCTTCTAGTCAACCGTCAGAATCTGAGGATACAGTGATATATATAACATATCACATGCTTCTCAGCAGTTCTTTATGAATTTCATTCTGTTAAATTATTGCCATTTTCATGGTTGAATTGGTCTCATGTTGTGGCCTTTGGTAACTATTTTGAAATGAATTCCTCTCTGCGTCGTGTGTTAAGGTTTTACCTGGGCATTCGCCTGGGAGCCATTAAGGCCTCACCTCTGCTCTCCTGACAAGAGGAAGAATCTTGTCAGAGTGTTTCTAGTGTGCTTTTTCTTCCAGACAGAATTACCTTTTTACGAAGAGAAATCCATTAAAGTCATAAATTACACTCAGGATAGAAACACGGGTTAGCTGACAGAGTAGAGTCCAGAATAGACCCAAAGATGCAAAAGCAATTCAGTGGAATTTGAGTCTTTTCAACAAATTGTGCTGGAATTATGGGACAGCCATATGCAAAAGAGTGAAAACAAGGAGAAATTCCTGAATTAAAATTAAGGTGGACCATAGCCCTGAATGTAAAATGCCAAACTACAAATCTTGCAGAAGAAAATGGGAGAAATTGTCTTGACCCTAGGGTTAGAGTTCTTAGCCATGATACCATGATCCATAATCGAGGAAGAAAACACAGTAGATAAGACTTCATCAAAATTAAGCTTTTAATATAAAAGACACCCTTAGAGAAATTAAGACATTTTCTGCAGACGGGGAGAAAGTGTCTGTGAATCATGCAGCCTACTTCTTATCCTACGTCTTCTCGAGGCCTGTCGGGAAACTCCAAGAAGCTTCATTGCCAAATTGCCTTTTCCTTTTACAGCAGCTGGATATATTTGCTGCAAAACAAAGGAATAATCCGCCCCCCCACCCTCTAATATGGTGATTAAATGCATTTAAATATAGACGAAACTCATTCTTGAGGGGCCTGGGGTTTTAATTGTCTTTGGGTCATGTAACTAATGTTGTTGGTAATTAAAACCTCCTGACAGCTTTGTTCTGCCACATTCCTCAGTTTTGAATGATCTTCCTGGTTGTACCTTGGAGCAGCATTTGGGTAAGGCCCTGCAGGACGTCGGTGTTCTTGGTTGCGGGGTTTCTGGCCCAGCCGCCTTCTGTGTCTGTGTAAATCATACCCAGGGTCATCTTACTCGCCTCACTTTAGCTAAGTGTCAGAGCTGCAGGATGTGTGTGCCTATGTCACCTGGGCCATGATCCTGGAGCCGTGTGAGACCGTGATTCTTGGTTTTATAGAATTATTTACTCTGGGATTATTAAAAGCACTTGAGGCATTCAAATGTTATTTCCTGAACATAATTTATATCTAGTTCTTCAGAAACATTTCTAGGAAGGATCTAGGATTTTTGTTTTCTACCACTCATTGCTAGAAAGAATTGTGCAACTCTCTCAAGTGAGAGATGTTGGGATGGAGAGTTGAACAGCATTATTACCTCCCTCCACGATGTGAGCAAGATTAAATGTGCCTCCCCGGCTTCCCTCCATCTTCTCAGCTGCAAGATGCCTGGCGTGGCAGTGTGCCACCTTTCCTCTTCTTTTTGGGGAGAATTAGTGGTGTGTCCCACTCAGCCCAGTGTGGTGTGGTTGCATGGGTGAGGAGCTTGGTTGCTAGGTGACCTACCAGGCCTGCCTCCCGCCTCCCACCTCTCGCCTCGGGCCTCCCTAGGCTGTGTTCTAAACTGACAGATAACTGTGTCTTCTGGAAGAGGACAGCTGCAGGGCAGGGGAGCTTTCGCTGAGACGTTCTCCTTGCACTTGACGTCTGAGCCCTCGTCCAGCCTGTGCCCTTACAGACCAGCCTTTGTGTGGTACAGACCACTCCCTCCCAGCAATGACTGCTGCGCTTTTAGAGGTTTGGAAATGTGACTTAACTCATCTTCAATTTAATGTGGACTATTAAATTTTAATGTTTAAATTGATGTATTTTGTGGCCTTTATTTGATTTCTCTCTTGATTTTTCTTCTCCCCATATGAGATGCAGCTTTTTAAGGGAGAAAGCTAGGTATAGCCCCCTTTCCTGAGGATCGAAGTGAATTCTGAAAGCCCTTTATGTAGGCAGTGAAACAATCAGGGAACCGTTATTATAGCTACGCCGTCCACATAAAGTGAGCATGACTCATGAGCAGAAAAAAAGTAAGCAGCCAAGGGGGCAAGGTGAGTGCTAATGCTGCCTCTGCCTCCTCTCCCTGCCCTGAGAAGCAGAGCAGAAGTGCAAGCAGGAGCAGCTGAGTCGGTCTCCAAGGCCAGCCTGCACCTGCTCATCCCTCTGCGTCTGCAGAGGCACAGGCAGTGCTGCTGCCCCTCCATCGGGCCCGGACTGGCCTGCCAGGATCCCTTGTCCTCGTCTGGTCCTGTTGTCTTCACCAGCCTCTGGGTTGTACCGGGCTTGTTTTGACCTTGGTATGTGTTTCAGGGTGGTGCTCAGCCCTCTGACGGAATCGGTCCTTAGCTGATTCATGTGTGATGGGACCAGGGGATGGCTCTTGTTCCATGTCCTGGATCCCAGGAAGCCTGCACCTTGGAATGCCCAGGTCTTCCTGAGAGACCCCAGTTCCAATGGAGCACAGCCCGGCCCTCTCCAGGTGTCCCCATTTCACTGCTTTGTAACTGCACTTGTGTTTAGCAGGTCTTCTAGGACTTAGATGCTGCTTGGTGTGAGCCAGGTTTTGTGTGGAAAGAGGACAGAGGTCATTTGCAGGAGCCTGAGCCCCTATCTGAGGCAGCAACAAACCAGCCCAGAACCATCTTTTATGCTTTCAGATTCTGTGGCCAAAAAGTTACACAGGGACATTGAAGGTGATGAATTTCTGCTCCGTGACGTCTGCGGTCTTAGCTGGAGGGACAGAAATGATGTGGAGGCCTTTCCACTCCTGGCCTGGGCTTGGACCTGCTGTACAGCCTCTCAATGGCACCAGGGCCTCCTTGTGCCCTGGTGGCCTTGGGATGGTGCCATGCCCCAGGGTGTCCCAGGCTTTGTGATGTCCAGGCTCCCCTGGCATGGCGGCCTTGGGATGGTGGCACTGTACCAGGGTGTCCCAGGCTTCATGACGTCCCAGACTCCCCTCCCATGGCAGCCTCAGGACGGTTTTGCACTGCCCCAGGTGTCCCAGCTCCAAGAGCATTGTTCCGTCCAGTAAGGAAAAGCTGTACTTTAAAGTCTAGCCTCGGAAGGTGCATGGGGTCCCGTCCTTCAGAGCTGTGCCATGCCCACCGTGAATCAAGGGGAGGGAATGCCCAGCCAGAATTTGCAGGTGTGTTTTCAAGTGGTCCCACTAGGCCTCTTATTTTTGTTTAGTCAGGTATATATATTTTCTCTTTCTCTTTTTTATTTTTTTGAGACAGGTTCTCACTTTTGTTGCCTAGGCTGGAGTGCAGTGGTGTGAGCATGGCTCATTGTAGCCTCGATCTCCCAGGCTCAAGTGATCCTCCTGCCTCAGCCTTCTGAGTAGCCAGGACCACAGGCATGTGCCCTCACGCCTGGCTTATTTCTATATTTTTTGTAGATACGGAGTTTTGCAATATTGCCTAGGCTAGGCTCGAACTCCTGGGCCTAAGCAGTCCACCTGCCTCAGCCTCCCAAAGTACTGAGATCACAGGAATAAGCCACCATACCTGGCCAAGTATGTATTTCTAATTTTAAAATTAAATCGGAGGACCCAGAGCCAGTTAATTACATCTCTATTGGAGCATGCTGCTTGTAGCACATTAAGAAAAATTGTCTAGAACTTGGAAAGGGGCTGGGCAGAGACAGTCTCTCGAGGTTGTCTGATGAGCCCCTGGGGTCTTTAACCATCTGGAGGGATGGACTGAGTCAGACTCGCTGTTCTCAACGGCTAAGCCCAGGTTTTGTAAGGTTATGTGTTGGCTTGTAGGATTTTCTCTGTCAGAGATGGGGTGACTTTTGCTCACTGAGATGCTTATCTCAGGGACTTTGTGGCCTGTGGGATGGCAGCCTGTTTCAGAGCTGAGCAAGCAATCTCGCGCTACCCTTACTTTCTCAAACACCTGTGAGCGACTTATGTGGTCTTGGAAGTGGCTTCATGCCCACTCTCCTTGTTAATGAGCGAATGCTTTTTTGACCCCTCCTCCCCTTTCTTTGCTTGGGGTGTTCCGGTCTCGCGCATTGCACTTCTACAGGAATTTCTAACGCTGCTGAGTGTGGAAAATATGGAGGAAGCTGTGCACCTGCCTTCCATGAGCCTTCCAGGCATCCTCCTCTTCCTTGCCCTCCCATGAGCCTTCCTGGCATCCTCCTATCCCCTCCCCTCCACTCCCCTCCCCTCCCATGAGACGTCCAGTCGTCATCATCTCCCCTCCCCTCCCTTCACCTCCTGTGAGCCTTCCAGGCGTCCTGTCCTGTCCTCCTCTCCCCTCCTCTCCCTTCCCCTCCCTTCCCCTCCCGTGAGCCTTCCAGGCGTGGTCCTCTCCCCTCACTGCCGTCCTCTCCCCTGGGCAAGGTGACGTCCAGGGCACCAGGTCTTCCTGCTTTGATCTCCCGGTGGTGGTCTCTGTGAAGCCGTGGGATTTGTGTGCTGCTGGCTAACTGCCAGGCGTGAGCATCAGCGGCCCCTGGATGCTGTCCCTCCTGCCAGTAGGTGAGGAGCGTGCAGTCCTTGCGGCGTGGATGACGCCTTACGGGAGCATGTGCTGGGCAGGCTGCCTTTCCAGGGGTGCTGAACGAGGCTGCTCCTGGCCGGCGTGGTCAGAGGTTTCCAGGAGCTGCCTGTTGGTTTCTGACACCACTTGGCCATGTGCAGAGTTGTCGGTTTCTTAGATTCACGTTGCCCATTCCAGAAGTGGGGCTTTTGGTTAAGGTGGAGCCATCTCCAGGACTCGTGGCAGTGGCTCAGACGTTGTAGTTGCCAACAGAAGCCTCTGTGCCCCAGTGAGACCTTCACATCACAATTTTACAGCTTAGCTGCCCTGAGGGGAACATGATCCTTGCCTTTTTTTTTTTTTTTTTTAACATATTAACTAAGCTGTGATAGAGGCAAGGAAGGCACTGGCAAGAAAACTTTTTGGTTTCAAACAAAAATTCCCCTTTTAGCCCTTTCAAATTGGAGCAAGACAAATCCTGGTTTGTGTGTTCTGTTTGGAATTGGTTAGAATCCCTTAGAAAGTGAAATAACTATTTCCCAAATAGGGCTGGTATCAACCAAAGTCGTAAGGTGATAATTATGACAGTAAGACTCTTGACTTGAAACAAAAAATCCTGAAAATGGCAAAAAGGCAGAATGGAGCACCCTCTGGGCTTTGCAATCTCTTGCTTGGAGTTGATGGTGATGAGGCCGCAGCATGTGGGGTCGAGAGCCCATCCTGCCATCTGACATGGAGGGGCCTGGACGAGGTCCTTGGCCAGCCTGAGCCTCAGTTTACCCATATGTAGGATAGGGATGATGCAGGGGTGACATGAGGTCATGCCTGTAAAGTGCCGAGCCCGATTCTGGTTGATGGTGAATACTTGGATCTGAGTTGCGGCTGCCACTCCCACCCCAGCCCCAGCCCATCCCTGGCAGATGCCACAAACTGTCACTGAGGACCAGAAAAGTGACTGTTCCAAATTAAAGATACTTGTATTAAGGGCTCTGGTTTTTAACTCTTTGGAAACCAGAAGCAGAAGTGGCAATGAAGAACATTTTTCTAAATTCTTATACATCCTATTATTTAAAATAGCCCGTAGAGATATTAAATTCCAGGAGGACTGGAGGAACCTCTCAGACCCCCCTTAACCTTGTTTTTTAGTGTCTTTGTTTTAACAAAAATATTGCTTTGTCTCTTCTCCCTTATCCAGAAGTGAAGGTGAATGCTGCGTGCCATTCATGGGAGTAAGGCAACCATACGTGGCCCAGAGTGACTCTTGCTTTCCTTAAATGATATGTGTGTGTGCTCACCTTAAAATGTAACTCAGTAAAACAGGTGTGTTTTGAGGAGTGACTCTGTTTAAATTACCGAGGTAAAAAGGTGACAGTTAAATTTCATCCAGTCTTTGCAGGTGTCCAAAACCCGTTTCTGTGGCTGCGTGTGAGTTCATGTAACTTGTGGTTATTTTTGAATACAGAAAATGTGTTGTTGCTGAGGACTTCAGAGGGTGTGCTGGGATTGTGTAGGGTGGACATCAGGGGCTTCAGTGTGTGTGGTTTCCTTGGAGAGGTTTAAATTAAGGCTGAGTGTCCCTACTCCAAAATGCTCCAAAACCTGAAGTATTCTGAGCATCCTCATGACACTTGAAGGAAATGGTCTTCGGAGTGCTTTGGATTTCAGACTAGGGATGCTCTACCGGATAGTGAAATATTCCAAGACCCTTCTGGCCCCAGAAGCTTGGATAAGGACGCTTGACCTTTGCCAGGCATCCCTGGAGTGTGAGGCAGCCAGTGCTCACTGGACTGGCTTTTGTAGGAGCCACAGAAACGAAGAGGGTCAAAGTGGCCACACCTGGCTCCTGAGAAGGGGGTGGCAGGGGGAGGTGGGCGTGGAGGGCCCAAGTGGAGTCCCCAGCATCTGGGGTGCCTGTCTCTGGTGGAATTGAGAGCCTCCTCCCAATTGTGGCTCTGCCCTGTCAGCAGCCACTGAGGCCTGGAGGGAGCTGGGGGAGAGGGGTTGAGGAGGAGGAAGGAGTCGGCCTCCTGCTTTTGGAGAGGGCCGGTGTCGGCCTGTGCTAGCCTCGTGTGTTACTCCTGCATCCAAGGTGCATGGCTGTGCCTTGTGGTGTTGTGGTTTCTGGGGTGCCCAGCGCCCTCGTCTGCATTAACAGCTTTGTCTCCAGTCCTTGGCGGCAAGTTTCCTTTTTTTTTTTCCTGTGAAAAGAGGTAGAAAGTTTTATAAAAATGCATTTGACCACTGTTTTTGCTGGAATGTCTGTTTTCCGATATGACATGGTGCACTTAGGCTAAATCTGAAAGTAAGTATCTCCTAGTGAGCCTCATGAGTAAAGTACAGTTCATGCATATTTAAAGCAGGTAGATTTGGGAACACAGAGCATCTTGGTGCGAGGGTGAGCTTTCCACTAACTCCTGGAATGGAATCTGTAGTGCTGGGTGCTTTCACCATGAGATCAACGAGGGCATGCTCATATCGCTGCCCGCGCGGCCTCCCTTCCATTATAGCGTCTGCTGGGGTCTGCATGGGTTGCCTGAGCTTTGGTGTTACCTTTTTCACATGTGCCTTTTTATCAAACACTAGGATAAACTCAACCTCACATACTTTGTGGGGAGAGATAAAAGTATATCTGGGATCTCTTTAATTATATGTTGGAAAATAAATTTGGTCAAAATATTTCTGCATATGCATGCTTGGTGGGCTGGGGTTCCCTGCCTCACCCTGAGGCACATTTGCACATTTTGATTTAATCTTGGCTCTATGGCAACAAAACTATAGAAGATGGTTATGACTTATTTTCTAAAATCTAGAAATAAACATATGATTGGAATCATAATCTGTTGAACTTCTTTCTAAAACCTGATTTGAACTGTCATTTTTGTTTGGTATATTTTGTTAACAATTTCATTTTTTTATTTAACATAGCATAAAACAAATGGAACAAATATTTAATTCAAACTCAGATTTAAAAATTAGTATCTCATATCAACATACTGCTTCAAGTTTATTCTCATTAATAGGTCTATTTTCTCTGAGTGCAGCATAATTGTTACAAAATTAAGAAAAAGGTTGGGTATGGTGTCTCTTGCCTTTAATCCCAGCACTTTGGGAGGCCAAGGCAGGAGGATCACTTGAGGCCAAGGAGTTCAAGACCAGCCTGGGCAACATAGCAAGACCCTATCTCCATAACAACAGAAACATTAGCTGGGTGTGGTGGTACGTGCCTGTGGTCTCTGCTACTCTGGAGGCTGAGGTGGGAGGATCACTCAGGCTACAGCGAGCTGTGATTGCTCCACGGTGCTCCAGTCTGGGCGACAGAGCCATGACCCTGTCTCAGAAAGAAAAAGGAGAAAAGATAAAAATCTCCAGAAATGTCTCATATTCTTTTTTAATCACCCAAAAGAGAGATCAATTTTTTTCTAATAATGTAAAAGGTAACTGATAAGATTCTTTTCTTGCATGGGTTTTCCTTTGCAAATATTGACAGTATTCTTTCCACCTCATCTGTGGAAACGAGATCGTTTCAAAGCAGCAGGCGTCTTCGAGGTTGGTGGTGGTTTTCTGTGTTGCACCTTGGGGAACAGCCAGCATGCAGCTTTTTGCCACGATCTTGCGCGTTGTAAGTCCCAATTAAAATCATCTCCAGAGACGACTATGCGGCTTATTATAGCAGAACATGTTCATTCAGGTAATGGTTTTAACTTCATATCTGAGATTATTCTGTGTAATTCATTAAGCGTATGGGATCAGTAATGATTTAAGATAATTCTGGCTGATATCATTTAGAGGATATTATTTTTCAGTTCAAGTTAAAACTTCCTTCGTGATAGTCATTTTGTGATTCATTTAAATATGAGCTTTATTGCATAGCTCAAGTTTTCATTAGTCATTTCGTAACATAGAATTTTGAAAGCAGATGTGGGAAATATTTCTAATAAAATGTTTGCTTAGTCAGATTATTTACAATGTCCTGAGGAACACTCAAAATTGCTGGTAATTGTGGTACGTGTTAAGGCTGATGATAGAAGTCACTGGGTGAATGATAAGGGCTTCATTGCAAGGCAAATGGGATTTGAACCCCAACCTCCGGATGTGCCAGCCCTGACCATGGCCTCTGTCGTTTCCACTGGGAGACAGAAGCACCAGTGTCCGCCTCACAGGCTGTCCTGAGAACCCGGGACCAAGGGCTTGTGTTCCTCTTGCAGGTGGCACAGATGCGGGGCTTAACGATACACACCAGATGCATACGCTGCAGGCCACCAGTGTCAGGCTCATCCAGTTTTATTCAAAAGGTGGGATTTGCTTTGCTCACCTGGGGACCAGGTGCGGTGCTGCTGTTGCAGCAGGTGTGTGGATCGTCCTGGGTGGTCCTCAGGTGGACAAGGAGTCACCAATTCAGATTCCCAGGGTTAGATGCGAGGGGACCACTGACCTCCTGTGTTCAGAGGGGAGGAGTAAAAAGCTTCCCTTTCAATCCTGGGACTGTGTTTATCCCAGGAATCCCAAACCATTGGCTTTCACCTTATGCTGTAATAGGTGGCACTGTATGGAAGTGAGAGGAACCATGCTTCACATACCTGAGCCAGTCTCTGGTCTCCCTCCAGGGCAATGGCTGAGCCCTTGTGATTTTGCTGAGTTGCCAGCCTGGGAATCTGCAAGCCCACTGACATCCCCAGTCTCAGCCGTGCTCCTTATAAGGACAGGAGGTGGCTTCAGTAGGCTGGTGATGAATGCCTAAATGAAGCCCACTTGTGCCCGCAGCTCTGTTGAAGGGTGTCCTCACATGTTAGATGTCACTGAATGACACCTGTGTGTGGATCTCATGTGATGAGAGAAACGGTCTGGGAGAAAACAAAGCTGTGGTCGAGTCCACAGGTTCTGGACTCAGGAGGGGGAGGGGGCATGTGGACCTGTGTATTTGGTGAGGGGTGTGGTGTCTGAAGGGTTCTGGACTGCGGGGTGTGGACCTATGTATTTGGTGAGGGGTGTGGTGTCTGGAGGGTTCCGGACTGGGGGGTGTGGACCTGTGTATTTGGTGAGGGGTGTGGTGTCTGGAGCTAGTGTGGACATGTGTGTGTCATGTTTGTGCATGTGTAATGTCAGTGTATTTGAGGGAGTGTGGTGTGCATGGAGTGTACATGCATCATGTTTGCGGTGAGTGTGTTTGAGCAAGTGTGTAGAGTAAGCATGTTCAAGTATGTGTTGTGTGTGTGTGGTGAGTATTTGAGGGTGTGTGTGTGTGGAGTGTGTACATGTGTCACATTTGTGTGTGTGGTGTGAGTGTATTTGAGCAGGTGTGTGTGCAGTGAGCATGTTCATGTGTGTTGTGTTGCGTGTGGTGAGTGTATTTGAGGGGGTGTTTGTCATGTTTGTGGTGAGTGTATTTGGTGTGTATGGAGTGCATACATGTGTCGTATTTGGTATTTGGTGAAGGGGGTGGGGTATTTGCTTTGCTCACCTGGGGACCAGGTACGGTGCTGCTGTTGCAGCAGGCGTGTGGATCGTCCTGGGTGGTCCTCAGGTGGACAAGGAGTCACCAATTCAGATTCCCAGGGTTAGATGCGAGGGGACCACTGACCTCCTGTGTTCAGAGGGGAGGAGTAAAAAGCTTCCCTTTCGATCCCATTACCGTGTAAGCATGCATGTGTGTGTGTTCTGTGTGTGAGGGGAGTGGTGAGTGTATTTGAGTAGGTATGTGTGGAGTGAGCAGGTTCATGTATGTGTCGTGTGTGCTTGTGAGTGTATTTGGCGTGCATGGAGTGCATACATGTGTCATGTTTGTGTGTAAGGTATTTGGTGAAGGGGTGGGGTATGTATGGAGTAAGTGTGCACATGTGTGTTCTGCATGTGTGTGTGGTTTCTACCTGTTCCCCGCCCTGGGTCTGCTCCTAAGCCCTGCTGTCCTGGTGGCTTTACAGTTTGGTGTGTTTTTGATTCTGGAAATCCTGGAACCAGACTCTAAGCTGTGATCATAAACTTGCAGCCCTGGAACAAGGGCTTCTGCCTCCCTCTGGGACTGGAGGACGCTAGCCCCGTTTGACAGGCACAGGGGTCTCTGTGCTGGCCTCTCCCTGGGCGCTGTCTACAGCAGAGCGTGTCTGATCCTGAGCTGTGCGGGTCCGTGGCTCCCCCACCTTGAGTCAGCCCTTCGTTCTCTGTCCCGACTCTGTTTTCTTGCTGAGGGGCTCTGGGAAGTGGTGCCCGGGACAATGCGTCATCAGCTGCCCAGGTGGCAGTTGCCCAAGCTCTGCTGCTGTCAGCCCTGGGCGGACAGCTGGTGCGGGGAGGGATGTCCCTCAGCACCTGCAAGAAGGCAGGTTTGGGAAGTGCCAGAGGTGAGTGGTTTCCTCCCAGACACGATTTTCTGGAAAGTTCTGGCCCTCACATTTTTCCCTAAGGGAAATTAGAAACTGAGTTGCTCTTTAGGGGAATGTCTTTGTAGCGTCTGTCTGCCGTCTGAGTATTCTCCAGGTGTGTAATACGTAGGGCCGCATGTGTTTGGGAACATCCGTCTCCCGAGTGGTTTTAGTAGGGAAGCCTTTTTCAGCTTGGCCTCTGTTTCCAGCTTGTGAGGGAGATGGCTGCTGGGGTCCCAGGGAGAGTAAAACAGGGTGGCGTGGGATGGGAACGCTCCATCTGACAAGGTCCATGGGAAAGTGTCTAAACAAACGTGGCTGTTCTCCAGGCTCCTGGAGTTGAGGTTGTTTTGGGTTGTTAAGGGAGAGCTACCCTCGTTCCTCACCATTTGAATGCTGTCCAGGGCTTGTTCCACTGGAAAGGGGATGCGCGTGAGTGAGGGTCAGGTCGCAGACTCCGAGATGATTTGGAACCTGTCAGCTGGTTTCCTAAAAACACAGATGCTTGTAAAGATGTTCCTGGATAGCGAAAACATTTCAATAGGACATGTCAGCTGGTGGTCGTTTTTTAAAAATGATCACAATTTTCCTGTTACTTTTAAAATGCCTGTTGAAGAGGGGAGGATTCACATATATTTTTCTTTTCCTGTCTGGGTACTTGATTTTTGTTTTCAGTTATGTGGGTGTGCGGGTAACAGGATTTAGAGGCAGTCCCAGCGCTGGGAGGCTTCAGGGCAGCCTCAGAGTCAGTGTTAAAGGGGATGCAGGGATTTGGGGGCCACCTCCTCCATAGGACAGACACCAAGGGCCAGAGGTCTGTGATTTCAGTGAGGTCACGAAGACGGGCACCCCCAGAACTCCAGCCCCCGTGCTTCTCTCCTTCACATGTGTCTCTGCTCAGAGCTGCTCTCCTTCCGCGTAATCGTGGGCGATCTCAAGACTTCATGTTTTTAGCTCACATCAATATTGGGCAGTGGTGTTTTTTGTTTTTTTGGAGTGATAGATTGGGTGGATTTTGGCTTTTCTAATGCATTTAATACCTGTTTCTGCATCAGGTGTTCTCTACTAGTTAGGAGGAGGGTGAAAGTGGTGGAATCACTTCCAGCTGTTGGCCACCTGCTGAGAGCTGTTTGGCATGCACAGATCTGTTTTGGCACAAAGTGAGGCTCAGGTGAGGCTGTCGGAGACAGAAGGGCCCACTTATGGCCACGTCTCTGCTGCCCTGACCTGGGTGCTTTCAGCCTCTGAGCTGCCCCTCTCCTGACTGCTTACAAAATTTTCAATACTGAAATCTGAGCATTGAAAATTCACTAGGGGAATGCCATTTCTGGGGATCTTACTGTGAGTCTTCTATAAAGAGCCGTAGGTGGAATAATGAATTGCCTTTAATGTAGGTACCAAACAGTTTCCCTGGGATAATTCATTGCATATACACTTTTAGGAAATGTTGTTCTCAACTAGCTATCCTATGTGCTTTCTACTAAGAGAGGTGTTCCGCTCCCCTGTGTGTTTTTAGCAGTATGCTGTGTCTGCTTTGCCTGTGCTTGGGTGTTCCACGTGCCTGTTGGCTTGAGTGATACGCCATGTCTGCTTTGCGTACCTTGGCATTTCAGAAGGAAACCGTGTTTGCAGACGCACTTTGAGTATAACATTCTGTTTCCTATTAGTGTGTTTATGATGGCGAACGTTCCATTGGTGGAGCTATGATCATGCATTTCTGTGTGTTTTGTGGGGAGTAAAAGTATTCACTGAATTTTGCAAACCTAGAAGATGCCTAAGTGGTGAGATATGTGAAAATACATGGTAGCTGTCATAAATTACCTGTGTTATGTGTGGCAAAGTGCTCTGTGTTTTGTTTATGGAGAAAATTAGTCTTCCCAGTTTTCCCAAGAGGTAATAATACTTGAATATACATTAGAAATTTTCTTATTTGAAAATAGTACCTTCGTTCCATTGTTTTGAGACTGTATCATAGGAACTCACATATGTAATCCTGTTTTCTCAATTAGAAATTCTGAGACAAAAGGGCTTTGAGAAAGCCCTTTTGTCTCATTAAAGTGTTTGGTTCCACTTTATCAAAAGCAGGAAGAGGTTGACCATGTGGTCTTACTGGTGATTCCCGAGCACAGGGCCTTGTAAGGACATGAACACTTGGTTTGGAGACGTGTTGTTCTTCCTGATAGAAACCCTATCACACCATTCTCTAGTCTCCTGTGGTTTTTCCTCCACCCTAAACTCATCCAGTTTCTGTTTGTTTTTATTTTATATTTTTTGAGACAGGGTTTTGCTCTGTTACCCAGGCTGGCATGCGATGGCATGATCCCGGCTCACTGCAGCCTGGACCTCCCTGGCTCAGGCGATCCTCCCACGTCAGTCCCCCGAGTAGCTGGGACCTCAGGCGCGTATCACCATGCCTGGCTAATGTTTTTTTCTTTGTAGTAGGGATGGGGTCTTGTTGCCCAGGTGTGGTTCTGTTTTATGGTGGGTGTTCAGTGGCTTTTTACAAAGAACCTCTGTATTTATTTGGGTTGGGTGCACAGCATCCCGGTCAGGGAGCTGCCCTCAGGCTTCCTTCCTGCCCAGCAGGGTCATGAGCGGTGTCTCCACCCTGGCTGGTGTGTGTACTGGCCAGTAGGGCTTAGCCCTGGGCTGCAGACCAGTACCTGTCCATGGCCTGTTAGGAACCAGGATTGTAGCAGGTGGTGAGTGGTGGGCGGGCAAGCATGACCGTCTGAGCCCTGCCTCCTGTCGGGCCAGTGGCGGCCTTAGAGTCTCATAGACGTTTGAACCCTATTGTGAACTGTGCGTCAGAGGGATCACGTAGGTGCTCCTTATGAGAATCCAGTGCCTGATCCAAGGTGGAAGAGTTTCATCATAAAACCATCCCCCGGCCCCCATCTGTGGAAGGATTGTCTTCCACAAAACTGATC
The DNA here is from genome assembly GCA_963573385.1 of Cacajao melanocephalus. NCBI lineage: Eukaryota > Metazoa > Chordata > Mammalia > Primates > Pitheciidae > Cacajao > Cacajao melanocephalus. Next base: position 146,463 of record CAUYLG010012661.1, on the reverse strand, counting down.
CCTGGTGCAAAAAGGTTGGGGATAGCTGGCCTAACACGTGCTAAGATGTCGGGAGATTTTTGGACTCAGGCCTCAATTGGAGAGGATTTAATTTTGAAAGGTGGGGGATTTTGAACGCTTCTAAAGCACAGGTTTTCATCTCCAGTGGGGCCTGGATAGAACCAAGTAGAACTGTCCCAGAACCTGATAACCAGTCAGCCATGGCTCACTGCCTGCATCCTGTGGGTGTGGCCTTGCTGTTTATTCATCGATTCTCTTGTGGTGGTGGATTCCATCCACAGCCTCAAAGAAGAATGGAACCCATAAGGCTGAGCTTATTTAACTTTATCAAAAGGACCTGAAAATCATTTAGTGTAAATCTTCAGATATTTATGTCTTTTCTTTTTCTAGAGGTTTTTAAATATTGCAACTTAAAATTCTTTTAAAAATAACTTAAAAAAAACCTCTAAGTACCTTTTTGACTAGCATCTTTGACAGCTTAACATTTTAAGTAAATTCTCTTTACTTTTGTATTCATAGAAACTCGTTCATATTTGCAGAAGACTTTGCCTGTATTTTGTCAACAGTGGCCACAGTTCAGTGACCATAGTACTTGCAGTCTCTCATTTAGAAAGTGGGATGTGGATGTATTAACTTTTCAGACATACAAAAACATGGGCTGTTTTTTTTTTTATTTTCAAAAACAGCTTGAGATAAGTCACATACCATACAATTTACCTACTTAAAGTGGACACTTCCAAGTTTTTTTTTGTATATTCATATTAATGTGCAACTGTCTTTTAATCAGCTGAATTCAAGAAAGGAAAACAAATAGACTGAGTATCAGAAAGTGTTTGTGTAAGTGGCCAGGTTCGGGATGCTCGCTCTGTGGTGGGGAATCCTGCTTGGGTATTGGATTGCGTTCTGCCAGACATAGCTCCTGGAAAGTTGACCTTGAAGGGCTGGCGTTGCACTCACCCTAGGATGTTCGCCTGTCTCACCAGAAAATGAATATTCCGCCAGAATACCGTAAGTCAAATTCAGTCGGAACTCGGTTAAATAAGAGGCTTTGTCTCAAAGGCCGAAATACGAGTACACATTTCTAATTTTTAAAGAACGTGTCATTGTGAATCAGTGCTGACGTGTCTGTGTTTGGAAACCTCTGAACTTCCATAGTCAAGCCAGAGCTCTGAGGGAAAACGGCTGTACCCTTCCCACTGTGTTTTTGTCACTAGCTTTATTCATTGAAATTATTTTTTGAAAACCTTCTCTGTATGAGTTCTATTGTAGTTTGAAAAAAATTCACTTAGGTAGAACTAGAAGCCTTTCCGCAGTGTTAATAATTCGTGGCCCTTTCTGGGTCTTTGTATATGTGCACTGTCAAAATGTACACATGTTGTGTGTACGTGGTGTATGAATACTATATGCATTTCCACTGCATGTATTTACAATGTATAGGCATGTACACTGTGTACATGTGTGCACACTTTAGGCATGCATGTACACATTGTTTACATATGTACATGTAACTGTATAGCACTATGGTTATATGCACACCATTTGGACATGTATATATCTGTATGGCATATGTGTATGCATTTGCATGTATGTAATGCCATATATACCTATGTACGTATACCATATGGGCATGTGCACATTATTTGTATAAGTGTACATGTGTGCCTGCTATAAGCACACATGTACACTTTATACATACATGTGTATACACTGTAAATACACTTGGGGACATATGTGCACAGTGCTCGTACCTGTATGCATGCTGCATTTGTATACTATATACTGCATATGTGTGTACATGCTACACATGTATACACTCTACAGTGTACCTGTGTATGTACATTATATACATGTGCATATGGGTACACTATGTGCATGTGTATGCATGTTGTAGTGCACCTATGTATGTACATAGTTTGGATATGAATGTGTATATGCATGTATATGCATGTTATAGCATACCTATGTACATATGGATGTGCATATGTGTATGCCATATGCATGTACATATATGCTATAGTGTACCTATGTATGTTTGCTGTGTATGGCTATGGCTGTGTATGCTATATGCATGTACATACATTTTATACTGCACTTATGTACACTATGGATATCTATGTGTTTACACTCTATGTACACACGTTATAGTGTATTTATGCATGTACGCCATATAGATATGGATATGTGTATGCTCTATGCATGTACATACATGTTATGTTGTACCTATGTATGTACACTGGATATGGGTGTGTGTATGCTTTATGCATGTGCATATGTATACTGTATGTATACTGGATATGGGTGTGTGTACACTATGCATGTGCATACGTCTTATAGTGTACCCATGTACATACTCTGTATAGATATGGCTGTGTGTATGCTATATGCATGTATGTACATGTTATGCTGCACTTACGTATGTACACTATGGATCTGGATGCGTGTACACTGCACATACATAGATGTTATAGTGTACCTATTCATGTACACTGGGTGGTTATGGTTGTGTGTACACTGCATGTACATATGTGTTATAGTGTACCTATGTAGATGCACGATATGGATGTGGATGTGTGTATGCTCTATGAATGTACACACACGTTATAGTGCACTTATGTTTGCACGCTTTATGGATATGGATGTGTGTACGCTTTGTGGCACTAGGAATAGGGCTCCAGTAGGGATCCAGGAACATACCATCTCACTAGCACCAGAGAGTATAGGATGAAAATAGTTGTTCCTTGCAACCTAGTTGAAATTTGGAAAGTTACTGGACCCTTTGCAGTGATTTAGGAACCAAAAGCTTCATTGACGTGTGTGTTCCTGAAATCATAAACAGCTCTATGAGGTGTGTTTCATCCCCAGATGAGAGAGAACCGAAGCAGTGACTCGGTGGCCGAAGTTAGGTAGAACTAACAGAGCAACTGTCTTGCTTCCTTATCACAACTTAGTACTCAAATCAATAAGTGAGAAGTTGCCATTCATCAGGAAATGTGCTTATACTGTTTCTCTTTATTCGTGGAGTAGTTACTGCCTTGTGTTCTTCCTCATGATATAGCAAAATCCCTCCTACCATTGCAAATATAAACAGTTAGTGACAAATGCAGTATCTTCTTTGTTAAAGTTGAAAACGATGTGTAAGTTCATTTTCAGGTACTGTTTGGAAGGATGAGAAAGAAGATATTTAGGACAAAAGAGTAGAGAGGTTTCAAGTAAACTGGGGAAATTGGAACTTTGTATAAAACATTTCCAAATTTGGAATTTGAGAATAAGAAATCTCAAATCTAAGATTGTAGTTAGTTTCTCGGATTTTTAAAATTAGTACTTTGTTTTCTATGTCTGAGAATTTCACTCTTGGTGGACGATTGCAAGAATAATCTGATTTTTCAGAACAGAAGGATGGTCTGTCTCAAAGGTAAATTCCAGGTTCTAACAAAGAGAAATAGAAATTCCTCACAACTTTCTAAAAGGTTCTTCAGTTCTTTCCTCTTTTGTGGTTAAAAAACCATCTCTGGTTTAGTCTCAGCCAAGGTCACCTTATTAGGTTACCTTAGGTTTCTCAGAGGTGTTCAGAGTCTTTGTCATTCGTAGTTATTTAACTTTTCATATTAAAAGAAAAATCTTGTACTAGTTAGATCTGAGCACCTTGAAGGCAGGGCTTTGTTTGATACTTTTAATAAGCAGCAGGCTGATGGCAGGGTTGGGGCCCTTCACCCTGGCATATATTCCTGAGCATCCACAGAGTTCTTACTGCGTGCTAAGCATGGTGTTGGCTGTTTCAGGTTTAAATAGGAATATGAGGCTCTGTGACTCGGGAAGCTCTTACCACCTTCAGAGAGCTTGGTGACAGCTTAGCATAATAAAATATAAACAACAGGTGTACAAACTGTTATGACCACATAGGGCATTGATTTAAATGTAACTAATTTCTCATGTTTATTTTTGCCTTTATTCCTAGTTACAGTCCTGATGCTTTTTCTTCCTTTAAATTCTTTCTAATTACTGGTGAATTAGTGATAAACTGTATGGAAATGGTTTTTTAAAAATTATTATTTTTAGTAGAGATGGGGTTTTACCATGTTGGCCAGGCTGGTCTCCAACTCCTGACCTCAAGTGATCTGCCCACCTCAGCCTCCCAAAGTGCTGGGATTACAGGTATGAGCCACCATGCCCAGCCCAACCTTGTATTCTAACATTGGTTCTTCCGTCTCAGTGACAGCATTTGTTAGTATTAAACTGGGGTAGAAAGCACAATTGAAATGAATCTGGGTGTGTATATATGTGCTGGGGAAGTTGTGTGCTGGCTAATTTAGCGTTCATAGCAGTGCTGTGAGGTGAGCATTGTTACTGAATGAATGCCAGACGGGCAGGCTGGGGCTTAGGAAGGGACTTGTGGGCAGTCACTGGTGTCCCATGGTGGAGACCAGGCGTGTCTGATGCCTGTGCCCACAACACTGCCTTTCAACACACAAATAAGCAATTGTCAAGTGTTGGTAAGGACTGAAGTGTGGTGTGGTCTGTGGCGTTTGCCTCGGCTCAGGATCATAACCTGGGCGACAGCTCCCTTCCTTGTGCAGCCACCTGGGAGTCCAAGGAGAACCCCATCGATCCCATTCATAAATGCTGGCTATCTGACATTCTGCTTGGTGCCAGCACATCTGGAATAGGATGGCGTGGTTAGATTCTTGGCCAGCAAACCTGTATGAGAATGTGTGAACTCTGCATTTGCTTCTGCTGGACAAAGGTGAATTCCTGGTCACTGTGCTGGATGGCAACAGGTGCGGCTTCAGGAGCAGCACAGGGATGGGCACCTGCATCCCGGAATAGCATCTGCATAAGGTAGGAAGTGGGGGATGTGACAGGCACAAAACCAGTGCAGTCCTAAAAGTGCAAGCTCAGCTATTACTGTGCAGGAGAGGAGCGGGTAAGATAAGATTGTTTTTCATTGTTGCACATTTCTGAAGATGACCCTAAATTGAGTTCTTTGTGACTCCTGCTTCCTTGTCAGTTGGGTTGGAGGAGACTGTGCCCCTGGCTGAGGCCCGGCTTGCAGCGAGACAACGGAAGCTGCTATTGCTTGCCCTGCCTTCCCTGTGAGTTCCTTGGTGCTTTTCTCCTGCAGAACAGCTCTGCTGAGCAAGCTTGGGCCCTGCTTCCTCCTTCTCTTGGACGTGATGTCTGGAAGGCTTGTGTTCTTTTCTGGTTTTTGATGATGCTGAGCTATGTTTTTGCTAGGATTACACTTGCCCATAGGAGGGAGAAGAAGACCCTTTGCGACTTTAACATCTTAACTCTCTGACGCAGAGCTCACTGTTGAAGTTGACAGCCTCCTGCGTTTGTTTTGGCAGAGGCTGAATTTCTGTCCTAGGATGTCCTAAGCACACTTGATTCTAGCTCCTGTCTCACTAGTTCCCTCGTGGGTGGCAGAAATCATACATCCTGGAGTTTGCCAATCCCTGCATTTGAAAACTTCAGTTAGTGTACATGATCCTCAAATGAGAATTTTACTTGTTATAAAGGCAATCACAAAGACTGGATTTTGCTAAACCAGTGTTCATATGTATATTAGTTGCACCCACAATCAACTTTGTCTGCTAAGTATTAGCAATTCCATGTTTCAGATTGGCATTGGAGTCATGCCCTGGAGTTGTTTTGCTTTTCCACTTTTATTTTTGGCTAAGGTAGAGTTAAGAACATTGTGATATTAGATGTAGTGAGCCCTTTTAGTTCCTTTTTATTTCTGTTTTCCTTTAAACCAAGACCAGTGGACTGATTGATACTAGTTCGTGAGTGCCTGGCATCTCCCGGGCCTTTCCTCGGTCTTCCCTCCACTGTCTCTTGGGCAGAGCAGTCATTCATGGTAGGTGAACCTGAGAATCTGTGTGGAATTAAGTAAACTTCATAGCTCTCTTCTGTGACAGATTGAATCACATTAAGCCCAGTAAATTGTAAACACAGGCCTTGTACACATAAAGCATTGAGCACTGGGACAGATAATCAGGCTGTGACGCTTGAAGTCCTGCACAAAACCTGTGGTATCATAGCGCATTTAAGATATTGTCAGCATTGAGTGTTTTAAAATGTCGTGTATATACCATGCCTGGTTTTCCAGGGCCTGGATAAACACCTCTGTGTTTATGGCAAACTTTGTCAATGGGAGCCTCAGGTTAGTATCGGGTCAGATTGTTTTTTAAAGGATCAAAGTCTCTTGTGTGTGTTTTGGTTTTCTCATGAACAAGACAGATGTTAGCTGTTCTTTCCTGGACTGGGGTCTCTCAGGGTGCCCCGCCACGGTCACTAATACATTTCTCGCGTTTCCATTTAACCCAGCTGGGCGTGGGCAAGAGTACTTCAGTCATCACATGCCACATGAGACTGTCTGCTGAGAAATTGTCTTCTGCATCATCGTTAACATATTGAATACTGTTTTCCAAAGCATACTCTCATTTGTGTGTATGTATATAAAATAATGGAATGGTTATTGTACCCATGCAATTTCCTATCCTTGGTTATTTAATTGTGGAAAGATAACAGGGATTTTTATTTTGCTAAAATCTGTGCTAGGAATTACGCAAAATCTTTGTGAAATGCCCAGTTTACTAGCTTAAGTTACAGACGTTTGTATATAAGAGAAAAAGCCTTATTGCTAAAACGATAATCTCTTTATTGATACAAGATATTGAACTTAATATTGACCACATAGTCAGTAAAATGCATTATAACATGGCTTAAATTGAGAAAAGCATTGAAGTTTTAAGCTATTCAGTTTTCTTCAGCTCCCTTGCAAATTACTTAATTTGAGTAGAAAACAGAATAAAGTGTCCCCACTGAGGAAAGTGACAGGAGGACCGTTCAGAAAAGTTGGGAAATCCGAGCAGCCCCACCCTACCCTAGGCTGTGCAGTGTTGGTGGTGTGTCCACGGTATCACTTTTATAGGACTTTAAGAATGCTGCTTCTGTGAATAAAATACACTTTATTCTTAGCATTTCAGTTGTGAGTTTTCAGATATGTAAAACCTCTGTTAATAGTTTCTTATGGAATTACTCTGCTTGTTCTTAAAAAAAAAAAAAAAAAGTACCTACAAGATTCCGAAGCACATAATCACTTAAAAAAAGGGCTGGGCATGGTGGCTCACACTTGTAATCCCAGCACTTTGGGAGGCTGAGGTGGGCAGATTGCTTGAGCCTGGGAGTTTGAGACCAGCCTGGGCAACCTGGCAAAACCCCAGTTCTACTGAAAACATAAAAGTTAGCTGGACATGATGGCTGCATGCCTGTAGTCCCAGCTACTCAGGAGGCTGAAGTAAGAGAATCGCTTGAGCCTGGGAGGCGGAGCTTGCAGTGAGTGGAGATCACACCACTGCACTCAAGCCTTGTTGACAGAGTGAGACCCTGTCTCAGAAACAAATAATAGCAATGACAATAATAATAACAACATATGGGTGAACTGCCTGGCTGCTCTGTCTAGAGTAGAATAAATCAAATTATGTTTTAGTCTTTTTTTAGTATTGAAATTTTCTTCATTAATCATCCCTGTTTTTCATTATATTGCAGCAATATATTGCTGCTTAGACTCCAGAACAAGTTGGCTTCTCTTGATGATTGCTAAAATTTGGAATGATTTTCCACCTCCTGGGATGTGAGTTACAGAACTTGGACTTTTGAGGTGATGTGCTGCATGTGACAACAGACACAGGAACGCCCAAAGAAATCACTTATGTGCTACAACGTACGTGCTTTGTAGCGTTTCCCTCCTAGAAGGAAAATGGTATCTCTCATTTGTGGGTCGATCCTGCTATTTTCTGAAAACATGATTATTAACTGCCTTAGTCCACAGTTGGGTAGCGTGCCCTCTTCTTTGTAGGAATTTGAGGGAGTGGGGACATCTTGACTCTTGAGAGGCTCTCTCTGCTCTTGAGAGATTGCAATCTTACAGCTGCTTATTAACTGAATCCTGTCGGCTGTCATTTACTGGGAACGTGGTTTCCTGGCTGCCCTGGTCTTTGAGGGAGGCAGCTCTGTGGAGCTTCCCCGGGAGGGACACTGAAGGGTCATTTTCTCACCTGGACCTATGCATTATTAAACCTGGCCTGTGGATCATTGGATCTTTTATGAAGGAAAAACTGTATCTGTGACTTTCAGATGAGTGGGGGTTATGTTAAAAAAGAGCATTCACTTATTTTTTGGCTATTGTGGAGAAGTTTTGTTCTTGTGACCCATAAATACAGTCACTGGAGAGCAGAATGTTCACAGTTTGGGTGCTTAGAGTATACATTTAAAGTCACATTCTTCACAAGTATTATGTTAAGTGACAAATAATAGAACAAATATTTTCCTCATAGTCTTGTTAAGAAGCTGTTGTACTCTTTTTTGGTTTTGGAGTGGTGTGAAAGGAATGTTGAGAAAGTGTCATCAACATTAGACTCACCCACTCTGCAGATCCTGTGCCGTCTGGAATGGGGGCCCTGAGGTGGAAAGATGCAACCCCCTGCCCTGAAGGAGCTGAGGAATTTTTGTGTCACTCAGGATGCATAGTTCACAGCAACATAAAGGCAGAGTGAAGCGCCTTGTGGGCTGAGAGAAGAGGTGTGGCTAGCGAGTATGAGTGAGATGTTTTGGGCATGTTAGCCAAGCTTGCTGCACACACGCCAGGTGCTGTCTGCACACGTGTGATCCTTAGAACACTGGCGTGTGGAGCTGTGAGGCTGTCGAGGTCCCAAGCTCCCTGCAGGCTGAGTCATCCCCTGTTATCACTAAAATAACCATAATCGAAGGCTGTCGCTCAATGTGGAGTCCTGGAATGGGCTTCTTTCAGAGAGGAAAACACCCCTAGAGCCTCAGGGGCAGAGTTCAGTGATTTTTATTATAATGTTGCTTAGATTTTGCAAACACGAAACCAAGAACATATTCCAGAATGCTTACAGTTCTGTTGTAACCATGAATACAAAGTAATTCACAGTCCATGGGCAGTTTTTAGAAGCTGAACTGCTTGCATCATGGACATGGTACTTTCCCTACCATGCTAGGCCTTGCTCCGGTTTCCTGGGAAGGCTTTGCAGGGCCTCTTGGGCAGGATGCCTCTCCCATATCCTGATCACAGCCGTGCTGCTGGGCACTGGTGCCATGAGGACACTGAGTGGACATAGAGCCCACAGGGCAGCAGCTGGTCACTAGGTGGCCATCCAGATGGTCCGAAACGGATCTCAGTTCATTGTTAAGAATAATCATTGCAATAAAAACACCAAGTGAAAGAAAACCTCTACTGACCTGAGAATACGTTGGCCGAGTGGATGGGGAAGTGCAATGAGGAAGGTGTGAGGGGGAGAGAGGAGGAAAAGGAGAGAAGTGAAAAGGGACGAGGGAGGATGAGAGTGAAGAGGGGGATGGAGGAGGGGAAGGTGCATAGTGGAAAGGAGATGAGGTAGGAGAGGAGGAGGAGAGAAGGGAAGTGAAAGGGGATGAGGGAGGGTGGGAGTGAAGGAGGGAGATGGAGGAGAGGAAGGTGAGGGGTGGGAAGATGAGGGAGGATGATGGGGGAGAGGAGAAGGAGAGAAAGGAAGTGAAAGGGGGTGAGGGAGGGTGGAAGAGAAGGAGGGGGATGGAGGAGAGGAAGGTGAAGGGTGGGAAGATGAGGGAGGATGATGGGGGAGAGGAGAAGGAGAGAAGGGAAGTGAAAGGGGATGAGGGAGATGGAAGAGAGGAACGTGAGGGGTGGGATGGAGGTTGAAGGAGCATGGTGGGGAGGGAGGAGACGGAGAGAAGGGAAGTGAAAGGGGTGAGGGAGAATGGGAGCGAAGAAGGGATGGAGGAAGAGGAGAGGAAGAGAAGGAAGAGAAAGGACAAAGGTTGGGGGCGGGAGCCTGGGAAATGAGCTGTGGAGCCAGTTCCCGACCCTCTCACGGGGTGCGTTGGAGCTGATCTCTAGGAGAGGTGGCCTGGCAGGGCTGACTCTCAGGAAGTGGGACGGGGGGAGTTGGCCCTTATCGGGGATGTTGCAGACCTTAGATGTGCTCCACAGTTATCCTGAAGAGGTCATCCTCTCAGCTGCTGTTTGCTGTCAGGCTGGAGAGAGAGGTGCTCCTTCCTGTGGGTGCTTTCTATTTTGTTGTGGCGTTCTTCCCAGTTTCGCTGAGTGGCCTGTCCGTGGAAATGTCAGGGATTAGTAACATCTCTCTCCATTATTCTACAGAGCAGGCGGCCAGCTTCAGACCATTTAGTTGTTGGGGGCAACACTCCGTCGTGTCCTTAGGCCAGTGCTGGGATGGGGTGCTGGGAAGCCTTCAGTGCCTGAGGGGAGTCGTGTGCTGGAAGAATAACATCCATTGAGCAGAGCCCGACAAGGACGAGAGAGGGATGCTGGTATTGCAGCAGTACATGGAATTTCAGGTGACTAATAAAATATACTTTTAATTTTTACCAGAGCCCTTATTATCTGCATTTCTTTGAATGGAAATACTGTGCTGAATTGAATTTGCTGTGAGTCGGTTGCCTTGTGCAAGGCAGTGTTCTGGGAGTGAAGTAGGATGTGCATTTATCTACACAGGTTCCTCCTCTCAGCAGACTTTAATCAGTTGGACAGTGCGACACAGGAATACGTGAGAATTTGTGTGATAAAGGTGATAGGCACAGGCCTGTGTGACCAGCAGGTGGAGGGGAGGTTTGAGAGAAGCTTTTGGCTGAAGTGGTGTGTCAGATGCAGGTGCTGATGCGCGATGTCTGGCTGGGTGGAAGCGCGCATACCTCTGGGCTGTGGTAAACAGATGAAGAACGAGGTGGGGAGACATGGGTTGTGTCTTAGGAACGGTAGCAATTCAGGCAGACCCGGGATCAGGCTTCCACTGGGGAGGAGTGGATGTTATGACCCAGGGAGTGTGGGGTGGGGTCAGGCCCAGGCCTTTGTGTGGCTGCTGGGGAGGAGTGGACGTTTTGACTCTGGGAGCGTGGGGCTGGGTCACGCCCAGGCCTTTGTGGGGCTGCTGGGGAGGAGTGGACATTGGGACGCAGGGAGAGTGGGGCTGGGTCATGCCCAGGCCTTTGTGGGGCTGCTGGGGAGGGGTGGACATTGGTACCCAGGGAGAGTGGGGCGGGGTCACGCCCAGGCCTTTGTGGGGCTGCTGGGGAGGAGTGGACATTGGTACCCAGGGAGAGTGGGGCGGGGTCACGCCCAGACCTTTGTGGGGCTGCTGGGGAGGAGTGGACATTGGGACCCAGGGAGAGTGGGGCGGGGTCACGCCCAGGCCTTTGTGGGGCTGCTGGGGAGGAGTGGACATTGGTACCCAGGGAGAGTGGGGCAGGGTCACGCCCAGAACTTTGTGGGGCTGCTGGGGAGGAGTGGACATTGGGACGCAGGGAGAGTGGGGCGGGGTCATGCCCAGGCCTTTGGGGTGCTGCTGGGGAGGAGTGGACCTTGGGACCCAGGGAGAGTGGGGTGGGGTCATGCCCAGGCCTTTGTGGGGCTGCTGGGGAGGAGTGGACGTTGGGACCCAGGGAGAGTTGGGTGGGGTCACGCCTAGGCCTTTGTGGGGCTTGCTGCTGTGTCAGCAGGGCCCTGTGCTTGGCCTCTTTAAAACTGTTTCCTGATCCATAAGTCAGGCACGACAAAATCCACCTGGTGACACTGTGAAGCTTAAATGAGGTGATCCATATAGTCCCTTCCTCCCTTCCTGGCACGTCATAGACTCACAGCTATGGTGGCAGCGACAGGTGAGATGGAATGCTGGAGCCATGTGGTGCCTGATGAAGCTGCATGGATTTGTGCAGTGCTGTGAGTGTCTCTGAAAGCCTTTGGTCGTGGCAGTGGCAGCCTCGAGTGGCTCTTGGCATACTTCAGTCTGTGGAGTGCAAGGTCTATTCATGGTGAGCTGGAGCTCGGAGGCTATTGAAACTATCCAGGGTTGAGCTGATGGGACCCCAAAACATGGGGGAAGACAGAGGATGTGGCTGCTGGAAACACTGTAGATGCCTGGCTTCCAGAACTTGCTGACTTTTTGACATAGGAAGATAAGGCCCAGATGGCTCCAGAATTTTAAGTTGGGAAGAAAGGTGTGAGGGTAGAATAGCTGACTAGGTCATGGTCGCCACGTCTGTTTCTTCTTGACCATCCCCTCTCCTCCCTCTCCATGTCTTTGAGGGCAGGAGGCCTGAGCCTGCACAGCAGAGTCTATTCATCGTGATGATGGCTGATTATTAGCCCTTCAGTAAGAAGTCTCTCCACTTTATTTTGCAGCAGTAGTTAAATTAAGGAGTGATTGTGTAGTGATATTTGTTTTGTTTTTTAAGTAATAAAGCAAATGAGTATCAGTTAACTGAATGTTATTACCAAGTTCACTGATCACTTTGAGAGCCCAAACCTGCTTTGGTCTGTTGTTTTGCATTTGATTTTGAACTGTTTCTTTTCACACAGGAATACCAATTGGTTACTCTGTTGTCACACATCATTATGTATCTCAAATTGTATTACTATAATACTTAGCTGAATTACCTCCTTTGTTTTGGCTTTTACAAAAATCACATCTTTTAAACACAGGATGGTGCATCTCCATTGAGGGTTGTTCAGAAGTGTGACTTTTCCTGGAGCGCTTGAGAATCAATGACATGATTTTATAGAAAAACTTGGTAGCTGACACCTAAGCTAGAAGCTTCTGTAAGGGACAGGGTAACAACGTGTTATGCTTTGTGGGACAGACGCCTCTGCATATTCTTTTCCTTTTGCTAAACCTTTAAAGTGTAAAAATCACTTCTGGTTCCCTGGCTATGGCTCGAGTATCCTGGTTTGCAGACCCTTGACCATGTTGTAACTGAAAGCTGGTCTCCTCAACAGTGAGCAGGAGCCCACTTCATTGCTTCAGCCAAAAGGTAGCTGCCCTCCTGCTGGAATTTACTTCAAACAAACTTTAACTCTCTGGCACCACTGCTCGTCTCAGTACTGTTGCAGGTTGTGTCTAAAGTACGAAAGTGCCTTGGCGTTTTGATTTTGATACCGTCTTGAACAGCTCTGAGATGGCTCATCACGGAGACATTTGCAGAAACGATTGGGCAGAGCCGCAGCCGTTGTGCAGATCAGTTGACGTTTTTTTCTGAAAGCTTCACAGCTTAATTTCTGATTTTTTTCCATCTACCGATCTTGTGCGATTGGTTTCTCTTGCTCCCATTTGGGTCTATGAAACTTGTTGAACAGCATCTCCCCCCAGGGTAGAACTTTACCGCTGATATTGTCACTCCTTGTTAGAGAAAGTGCCACGGGTCCTGAATGGCTTCTGTCCCCTCCCTGCACGGATGGATGTGGGAGGTATTTGAGATGTGTGAACTCACTAACGTAGTGGCCTCCTGGGCCGACCTGCACCCCTCCCTCCTGGTTCGCTCCCCTGGACCTCACTCCTTCCTCCTGGGGGCTTGGTGGTTTCTGCTGTGCTCGTGCCAACATGACAAGGCTGAGCAGCAGCTCCAGGGCTGTGACAGTTCACGCAGCTGTGGCGTTAGCGCAGAGGACTGTGGGGACACAGCCACCCTTGCTGTGACGCCTCGAGCGTTGTCAGTGTGGGGTGGGTGATCCGTGATTGAGGACATTCAGGCCAGGGTGTGGGGTGGGTGATCCGTGATTGAGGCAATGGAGCCACACCTTGCTGCCCCAAGGTGGCATCCAGGCCAGAGTGTGGGGTGGGTCATCCGTGATTGAGGAGATGGAGTCGTGGGCTGGAGAGAGCAAGGAGATGAGGACGGCTATGTCCAAGAGGGCCAGTGACGTTCACACAGTCCTGCTTCAGCCACACACAAGGCGGGAAACGTTCTCCACCGATGGCCTGCCAGTGAGTCATGAGAGGAGCACCATGGACTCAGACACTTCAGATTTTCACAAGGTCTGAGAATCTGCTCACCTAAATCTTTTTCTGTTCCATATTTTTTACCTGCTTAGTTATGACACATCTTAGCAGATTTTACTTCAGGTTGTGTGGTATTAGTGTTTTCTCAGCTTTGAAATACTCTCTCAGATAACTGATCCATTCACATTCTTCCTAGACTTTAATTCTTCAGTTCCTTCAAATTCAGCATCGATTGCCTGAATGAACGACCTTAGCGGTGTTGGAATTTTTGACACATTAAGAACTAAGGAAAACTACTAAAAATAATTTACCTTGTTTCTTAGTTGACTATTGATATAGCCCAGTAGTATGAACTTATTAAGAAATCATTCTCACCGAAAGGCTAATAATCTTTCAAATTCTCTTTTCCTCTGGACACATCTTTGGCTGCTATAAGTAAAAACAATGTAATCAGCACTGGTTAATGGTTTTCCTTGCTTGGCCAACAAAGTTAGTTTTCTCAGAAACTTTGGTTTCTATTTGATTTTCATTTTTATTTTTGTGAAATTCTGCTATAATTAAATATATTTTAAACCTGATTTTTCTAGCTTTCCTGCAAGTTGGGAATATCATGGTGGTTAGTTTGGGATGTTGACGTACACTGTGTGCCCAGCTACTGTGCCATTGTGCGAACACTGATTTGTCGCTGTCTCATGAAGACTGATTTCACCTAGTTTGGTAAATTCTATTAATTTTAAGGAAGGGGGTGGAATACAACGGCTATCAGCGGGAGGTTTTTTTTTAAGGATGGGGGAAATGCTGCCGTTATTATTACCACCGTTACGGAAGGAACATAAAAGGCGCTGCTTTCAGTCATTATGAATATGTTAGTCTGCATCTGTGCCTGCAAAAACTGGCAGCCCCAAACAGACCTTAAAATCATGGATGCAGCAAACCTGCCTGCAGGGCGCTAAGGAACAGTCTGCGTTAGCTGGAGGTGGCCGACGAGCCCTGAGTGATGGTGTCTGAGTGATAACAAGGCTCTGAGTTGGAATCAAACAGGCTTCCAGATGCGGTGATATTCTAAACAAAGGCAGGAGACTGCCCCGGGAGCCCAGTGGGCACCTGCAGGCAATGTAGGGGAGAAAAACCAAGGAAGATGCTTGCAGCTTGGCTAGGAGGATTCTGCAAGGCAGTAGACTTGATAAGGTCGCACGAGTCAATGCTCACATAGGCATATCAAGCTGTATTTGTTCCTTGTAAGCAGCCAGGCTTGTGTATGTGTTTAGGGGCACTCACGTGGTGCCTCTTCCTCCATCATACTGGTTGTTCCCTGTTGTTTGATGCTCTGGATTTCTTTGTTGAGTGTATCCACTCTGCAAATGTGTTTCTGTTTCTGGAGTATTTCAGAGTGGACCATTTATTGGTTAAATATATGAAAAGCTGGCTGAAGGAACAGAACATTTGTTTTTAGTGAGGAAGAAATCTTTAAAACTGGCCATACAAACCCTGTTATAAATGTTTAACAATGGAACGTTTAATGTTTAACACATAATGTTTAAAGTAGAAGACATTTTTAATTTAGAAATCCTCTTGGAATGCCAACTTAAATTATGACCATCAGTGTGCATATGGAAAAGAATGAGAGTGAATGTACAGAATTGGAATTTTGTCTATTTTGCAGAGATTCTGTAACGTATCAGGTATGAGTCCCTCACTTCATGATTCAAATACATGAAGCTGAAATATAAAAAGTGACAAAAATATGCCTTTGAATAGTGAGCCATTATCTTCCTTGAAATAATGATTCATTCACTAAAATGTCCACCTGCAATTTTGGCAAACACATTTGTTGAGTTAGTCCTCAAGTGAGCTCAATTTTCCAGACAGGGAAATCATTACTGTTTAAAGTTTGTCTTGATGATGTTGGTGAATGGGGAAAATCCTTTGACGTAGCTCCTCCGTGTTTTAAACATCAGACGCAGCCTGCCCAACCCTCTGTAACTGGGTGGGACCTTACCTGTCGGGATCATCTTGGAGAACCTTGGGAAAGCAAAAGAAAAAGCCTTTGGAGTAGCAAATGATGTAGCTGATTTCATGCAGTAAAACTTGCACATTTTTCTTTAAAATGCGCCCTTGGGAATGTCAGCTTGCTAATTATTTTAGAATCGCTATAGTCTGCCGACAGCCATCATGGGCAGGCACACAGCCTGGCTGGGGCAGGAGGGTCTCAGAGTGGAGCCACGCCGCTGACACCAAAGGAGGGGCTGGAGCCATCATGCTCGTGTCTTGTGCAGATGTGTAACCAAGCGAGTTAGAAGGAACACGCCACGCTCTGAGTTCCAAATTAAGAGTCCTTTGTTAGCCAGTGTCTGGGAAAGCCAGGACAACTGGAGGTGGAGGTGTCCAGGTCATAGATAGATTCAAAAATTTCCTGATTGACAGTTGGTTGAAAGAGTTGTCTAAAGAGAGTAATGTAAGATGAGGGGTTGTGGAGACCAAGGCTTTGTCATGTGGAGGGAAGCCTCCAGGTAGCTTCAGAGAGAATAGATTGTAAATGTTTCCTATCAGACTTAGGGACTAAGTTCTCCCTAATTCCAGAAGGGAGGCGGGGGTCATGAGGCAAGTCTGACCCCCGCCCCATCATGGCCTGAACTGGTTTTTCAGGTTAGCTTTGGAATACCCTTGCCAAGAGGAGGGGCTGTTCAGGTGGCCACCGGGTTTAGAATTTTAATGTTTTCACAACCAGAAGATGATGGTTTTTTCCGTGGATAACCAATGTGGTAATTAATATTTTATTAGCAGATTAATTTGGAAGTCACTGTGTTTTCAAGTATGTTAATTATTAAGTTATTGGCAAACAGAGAAAGCTTACTTTGAAAACAGCATGAGAATCAGAAGCCTATCCAAGAAAACAGTGGACTTAGGAAAACTGATTCACTTGTTTACTGCCCTGAGTTTCAGGCATTTGAGAAGTTTGTGTGCTGATACATTAAGCGACTCAAGAACTTAAATCTTAGTAGACTGTTAACAGTGAGACTTTTATTTATTTGTTTTTTATTTTTAGAGACGGAGTTTCACCATGTTGGCCAGGTTGGTCTCAAACTGCTGACCTCAGGTGATCTGCCCACCTCGGCCTCCCAAAGTGCTGGGATTACAGGCGTGTGCCGCTGCGCCGGCCCTAACAGTGAGATGTTTTTTAACAGCAGTGTTTATCTGTCTCCGGTGTTGTGGGGCTTTTGTCTTCCCACTGCTGAGCACTTTAGTTTGTGTTCACGCCGGCTTGTTTGAAGCTCCCTGCTGCGTGGCTCCCCCCATACTGTCCACCTTGATTGTGGGTGGTTGTGTTCACGCCGGCTTGTTTGAAGCTCCCCGCTGTGTGGCCCCCCCCATACTATCCACCTTGATTGTGGGTGGCGTGTTCTCCTCCCCCGTGGATTTTATCCCAAGGACCGTTCTCTGCCGTATATGGGAGTGGATGATCGGTTGACACTTGCTTTATCTGACTTGTTTTATGTGTAGCTCCCAGTTTCTAAAATTATCATTGTCTTAGATTCCCTGTGAAACTGGGAGTCAGGACTTGGGTGCACTGACAGGGCAGGAGGGAGAGATGAGAACGGGAGGGACAGGTTAGTCAAAGGGAGGGAACACCTCCCTCAATTCCTGTCTGTTTTAGGTTAGAGATGAATGGCTGGGTGGGTGGATGTCTTGCCCAGTGTGTCTGGACCTCACTGTGCTGAACCATGAGTAGTGGCCCCAGCAGCTGCCTCCTGTCAGGCAGCGGCCACAGGGCTGGGCTGCTGCCTCCAGGCTGGGTTGTGAGGGCTCGCGTCAAGGTGCCAGGGTCTGCACCGCTGCTTTGTGACCGGAGCTGCGCACAGGGGGCACGTGAGAGGCTGGTCTGTGCTTCTTACCTGAGAGAAGCTGAGCACAACTAGGCCAGAGCCTCTGGGGAGGTAGAAAGGCAGAGGCCTGGAATTCTTGCTTTCCCCAGACAGCAAGAAAGTCCAGCATCGCACCTGCTCTGAGATGCCACCAGCAGCCATATATAGTTGTTGATTTTAACATGAGGAAAGGTACAGATTAACCTTGCTCTGTGGGGAGCTTTGAGGATTCCAGGTTTTGGGCCCCAGGCTTTTAAACATGTTCCTTCCTGAACAAAAACAAAAGATCCCTGTGGCTGATGCCAACTGCATTGGCTAGGACGTGCTGAGCTTATGTGGGGGTTGCCCCAGCCCTTCCCTGGTGCTCCCCCCACAGACACCATGCATTCCAGGCCAAGGCTTGTCCTGGGCAGACCCTTGTTATGGGGTCTGTGGTCCCGAATCAAGGGACCAAGTGCTTCTTTCATTATTAAAATGATTCACCTTAGACGCGCGGCTGCCTCCAAATGTCTCATGAGCATGAGATACAGCCAGTGCCGCTGCCCCAAGCTCATTATAATTCTGGCGGAAAGAAGAAATTTTACTTTTCATGTGCTTGTGTGACTCAGATGCAAATATACAATTCCCATTAAACTTTGAAGATCTTGAGAACCTCTGAGATTCCTTGGAAACCGCTCCCTGGCCCCACAGCCTAACTCTCCTGTGGAAGAGAGTTGGTGGTCCGCAGGGTCTGGGGTCTTGCTGCGTTCTCCAGGATTCCTTCCATTTCATTGTTAGACAGCCCAGCTCTTCAGCTGGTGGAGTGGATTCACTGACATTTCCATTATTTTGTTCCTGTGTTGCCTCAGTTAACTTACAATAATCAATATTTACCAGAAATAAATAATTGATGGCGAGATGGGAATTATTGGTGATTCCCTGATGTGGTTGGCCTGTATAGATAAGTGTGTTACATCATGTCTGATTTCCGAGATGGCAGTCCGTACTTCTAAGGAACATACTTTAGGGTTAGATTCCTGTGGAGGAGAAGTTGCTTGTGCCCAAGACACGATGGCAGTCACTGTGCTGGCATGGCAGTATCGCCGTGCTGCTGGGCCCAGCTGGACGTGCTCCTGCCCCCCTGCACCAGGCATCCGCCTCCACACTCACCCCATGTCTGCATCGAGCCTGCCTGCCTTTGTTCCCCCAGCTCGAGGTCATATAACTGCAACTTCCTTTATACATTTCTGAATAGAGATGATTAGATCTGGGAGTTGAATCTTGAAATCTGTGAGATGTATACAGGTAAATTTATTGACGCAAATGACTCCAGTCCTCCCATCCTGTTTCAGGGTTAGGAAGCAGCGGGGGTTGGAGGCAGCTGTGTGGTCTCAGGAAGTTTATCTCAGAACCTGTTTCTTTCTCTAGAAAAGTAAATCATTCCTACCTCACCAGGCTTGACACATGCTCTGTACTCAGATGCTGTCTGGTCTTTGTTATAGTTAGTATTAGGGGAACAGCGTGGCTAGTAAGAAAATGTGCTATCTTTACAATTTATAGAACGCCACATAAGGAAAACGTGAAACCAGGACACTACCCTAATCTGAAGATGCTGGGTGCTTACTCCTCTTCTTAAGCATTTTAATTTAATTCTTGAGTGTGTCAGCCCAGTCATATGACGGTGCGGCGTGCGTGGACGCCAGCTCTTAGTTATCATGGAAGGGGGAGCCCGAGGTTGCCATCCCTCCAGCCCTTAGGGGTTTCTCCCCCTCCCTCTCCTTCTCTCCTCCCCCTCTCTCTCCTCTCCCTTCCCCCTCCCCTTCCCCTCCCTCTCATTCTCTCCTCCCACTCCCTCTCCCTCTCCTCTCCCTCTCCTCTCCCTTCCCCCTCCCCCTCCCTCCCCCTCCTCTCTCTCCCTACCCACCTCACTCATTCTACAACAGAGGCCCAGACTTTGACAAATCCCAGCTGGGCTATTTAATGCTTGGCTGGGAAACCAGAGGGAAAGGGTCCCAGTTACTACAGAAATACAGAGAATTGAAATAGCATGTGAGCTACTTTTGCATCTTGTCTTTTATTTTAATCTGAATATAAAAGGCAAGTGTCAAAACAAAATCAGTGCTAATTACACCACATAGATCTGAGTCTGTCTTGCTGGGGTCTGTGGATTCCCGCGCCTTGGCCTTCTTCTTTGGCGTCTGGACAAAGGAGCATTCATTTATGAGTCCCCTGATGAATGTTCCAGAGTCACATTTAGTAAAAATCTTCACATTTATCCGTGGCCAAGTTTGATTTAATGACAGGTATTGCAGGTCTCTGGTGGGGCTCAGCCTCTGTTTTAGAAGCAGCCGTGCCATCTGAGGGGCAAGTCAGTGGGGGCTGGCAGGGAGCCTGGTCCATGGAGCACAGGGCAGATCTGACCCTGTCCTGGCAGTGAGGGGGCTCGCAGTTCTAGAATGTAGTGATATGCAACCTGTAGCATAAGTAAAAAGCCTCATGTGTCTCTTGAGAAGCTGGGGCTTCCCCTGAGTACTGTGGTGTTGTGTTTGTGATGGTTCAGATGTAAAAGGGTGAGGGAGACACCTAAAATCCAGGTGCCCAAAGACAGCCCTTGGTGCTTTCATGCCTGTACACGCCTGTGTGTATACCTCCCCTTGTATTTTGCAGATTGCTTTTTTTTAAACTTTATATTGTGAGCTTATAACTTTGTGAAGAAAAGGGAGTCCTGGCAGACTTTCTGGCTCTGAGAGAAATGCGATGTTGTGGCAGCACAGATGAGATAGCCCAGGTGAGGCCAGCAGTTCCCATTGTGGCCTGGGAACCCATGCGCATACAAAAATGCATGATTGGTATGTGACCCCAAAACCTACTAGCTTAAGGCAGCATTCACGCAAAGCTGTGCGGTTTCTACAGGTTGCAATTCAGGGCAGCCCTGCTGAGTGTTTCTGGCTAAGTCCCCTGGGTCACGGTGAAGATGCCGGCCAGGGCTGCACCATCCGTAGGCTCAGTGGTGCTAGGAGTTCTTTCTGTTCCAGGATGCTGCACTCATGGGTCTGCGGGCTAAGTCCTGGTCTACCACACATGGCCCCTCCCTGGGGCTGCCGAGCCTGTCCCTGCCCCAGGGCTGCTCCTTTGCCCAGAGACATGGGAGCATGGGTCTTACGCCGGTGTCAAGGTGGCTGGTCTCCTCGCCATGTCCCCTGGGCCACACTGACAGCCCTGAGCTCTGTGGGAGGGAGCACGCAGCTGTGTGAGCCCTGGGAGGGCGGCTGTGGAGCCACCCAGGAGCTAGCTCCTGGGCCATGTGAGAAGTTTGGGGCATTGTCTTAAAGCTGAGGAAAATGGCAGAATCTGACTGTGAGATGGAGAGTGTGCGTGTGGATCTGACAGACCATGAAGGTCAGGACAGGGGGCTGTGAAGGACTCAGGTGCACGGATCACTTTCAGGGTTAGGGTCAAAGCATGTTCCTATCTGTAACTTGTCCAAGGCATGCGTTTGTTTAGGGTGGTCTTCTGTATCTCCTTTGATGTTTCAAGAAAAAGGTTGTTTGAATGTGGTGGGTGTTGGGGGTGAGTCTGGGGCTGTTGATCCCAGTGGAATGTGCTGATGTCCTCAAGTGGACGTGTGGACAGGATGGGGGGTCGGGCCTCAATGGGCAGGGTGGGAACACTGGAGGGAGAGGGGTTTGTTTCGTGGTTTGTTTTGTGGAGATGGTGACACGTTGGAGTGACAGGGTCTTTGAGGGAAGGGCTGTGTTCAGTCTGAGGGGGTCGAGTTTGCCGAGCAACCTCTGACATGTCCTGGTAGAGACAGGCAGCAGCTGCTGGGGCGTGTGGATCCCCCTCTTGGGAAGGTGTGGATGGCTGTGTGAGGACACCCTGAGGTGCCGGAGTCCTTGGTGTGCGCGGTGGGGCCCAGGACGAAGCCTGGAATTCGACTGTGGAAGGGGTGGGTGCTGTGAGGGAAAGGCTGCCGTGACCTGGACTCTGACGGGATTTCCGTTAAGAATTTGAGTGAGGTGTGTGTTGGGAGCAGGGTTAGGAGCGTAGGCCTTTCCCCTACTCAGCGGCTGCTCCTGCTGGGCCTGGTAGCAGTGGGGGTCGGGCAGGAAGGGTGTTCTGTGGCTTGAACGTGTGTTCAGAGCAGCGTCCTGCGTGGCCCTGCAGATGATGGGCTTGCAGCAGAGGTAGTCCTTCCTTGACAGCTTCTTTTCAGAGTTCGTAGTATCTATGCTGGAGGCTCGCCAAGGCCCTGCCTTTATATTCTCTGATGAATGTGTCTGAGGCAGGTCCCAGGAGTCTGCCACCCTCCAGGTCAGGAGGTTCCCTGCATATGGCTGGTCATCCGACACCCTGAGAAACAGAAATGCGGCTCCACGGGGTCACCCAAGTCTCCTAAATACGAGTCACCCGGCTTCTCTTCTCTTTGCTTTCATGCCACCCCCTCACCCCCCCGCCCCGTGGGCCAGTTTTGTTAGCCACAGCGATACCCGCATGCTGGGGTTACAAGGAAATTAGGGGTGTGCCTGGTCACCCAGGGAGATTGGGTGACTGAGGGTGCTCTGTCATAGTATCCAATGTGTCTTTACTCTTTTCACTTTGAATCATGTTCAGTTATTATGTTTTCCGATGCACAGTGATATCCTTACTATGAAAAATTGGTGATCAAGGAAGCAAACAAGTGTGGGAAAATCATGCTGCTCATAAACCTAAAAAACTATAAAACAGCAAAGAGCCCATGAACGCTTCTCATGGGGCCGTGAGGAGAGACCTCAGTAATGACTTGAAACAAAAATTGGCAGATAATGAAATACTGAAGAAAAGGTAAACTAAATTTTGGGTCTCATATGGGTGAAGAGATTATGGTTTACATTTTGTAGGCATGCAGTTTTACACTTATTTTTGTTGGATTTAGAATTAGTTGCAATAAACATTTTTTTAATGCAAAAAATAATTGGGATAAATATATGAAGTCTAATCTGTTTGTGATATTTGTCTACTGTTAAACTCCATATATAAAAGTGAAGCCCAGACTGTCTGTCATTAATGAACCAGAGGGAGAAGTGGTCATCTCCTGCAGGCTGGTTTGGCCTCCGAGCTTCTGGCCAACCTCCCAGTCTTGGGCCGCCTCATCACCTGTGCTTCCTGCGAGGCTGTGACTCCATGCCCAGGTTTCAGGAGCACCTGGAACAGCTTTCCTGGTGGCCCCTGCTTCATCCTGGTGCTTGGAAGCACAGGCTTTGTATGATACTCACTCCCCACAGCCGGTAACTTGGTGATTGGCCCCCAAGGCTGTATTTCTTGCAAGGGGCGCAGAGAGTCTGTGCTGGGTGTCCTGGCCCTGGAGCCAGCTCTGGGCCTGCATGGCAGCCTGGCCTCTGCCCCTCTCTGGGAATGGGGCAGTGGGGAGGAGAAGGGGCCAGAGTCCTGCCCTTTCTGTCTCAAGAACACGGGAACACATCACACCATTCACAGCTCAGGGTTTGTGAAGCATTTCAGTTATCTTATAATTTATAACCTCCCTTGACAATGATGTATTTTATATAAGCAGCACATAGAAGGTGGTAATTGAATACCCTATCAAGTAAGATCTAAACAGTAAGGAGCAGATACCACTGTAGAAAAGGTTACTTTCTCAAGGAAACATTTACCCACTGCAGATGGAAATGAACCGGTGCTTCCTTCCTGGCTCTTTCTGATGAGCCTGTGAAATTCTCTCCTGTTCACCATTGTTACAATTACAAGTGTGTATGTTTTCTTTTATGATGTATATTTCTTGAAGTCATGGACTAAATCCTAATTCCATCATGTTTGATGCATGTACTCAAGAGACACTTGTTTGAATGAATGGATTAATGGAAAATTGAAGTGGTGACTTAAAACTTTTAATTCATTACACCACACTTCAAGTGTTTGCATGCAAAATTGTATGGTCCTTTGGATAAACTGGGCTTCTGTGCAGGGTGGTTAGAGATTTTGGGAGTGCAGCAAATGGCTCTGTGGCTCTAGACTCACGAAAGGCTTGAGGGACTTAGCGGCAGCACCCGCATTGTTGAAAACTCGATTCTGCACATCTGTTCGAGTGACTGTCATTGGCATGCGAAGTCCTGCTTCCTGGCTGATTTCTGCATAGGGGCTCCTTTTGAATGCTCCATGTGAACATGTGTTCAGCCGGCACTGCTGGTTGCCACAGCAAGCCAGGGGCAGGGAGGAGGTAGAAGAGGGGCAAGACCCGGCTCTCCCTGGGCCCCAGCAGCTGGCTCTTCCTGGGAGGTCAGGGAAAGAGTGGCGTGCAGGGTCCTCTGGCGTGAGCCACTTGCTCAAACATGGATCCCAGGTCTGTGTGGGAGGCAAAATACAAATTATTGTGGATATCCTCAATAACATAGCAAACATGGGCTTCTTCCCTAGGATAGCTAACCCCATCGCTCTTCTGCTTACCAAAGGCTTGGCCTTCTGGGCCTCTACAATGGCCGTTTTCCAAGCTCTGTCCACTCCGTGGAGACGGCTGGAGCCGGGGCAGACATGGGGTGTTTGTCACTTTTTGAAAGCTACATTTAAGGAATAAGTAGACTAAACAGAACTATTTATTTTTGAATATTTAATACACTTAGTCTATCAGAATACTTAAATATAATTAATGTATTAGAATAATAAGGAAAAACGTTCCCTTTCTGTGTCCAAAGCAAAAGTATAAACTGCCTTTTACTTGGCAGGGACTTCACTCTATTTCTAAAAAGTCAGCAAATACTATTCCTGAAATAGACCCATCTGTTCCTTTGCATAGACCCTATTAAAATTTTAGCAAAATTTCTGCTGTATCTTGATGTGACAGATTATTGAAAATTTTTTGCTGCTGGAACTTCACCATGCTTTCCTTTTAAACATCAAATAAAGTATGGATAGTAAATCTCAAATGAGTTGCCGTTCTTGGTCTTGGTAGAGCTGCCACTGACATTCTCCGTCAGTTACAACGGAGTGTGTCTTCCTAGCAACCAGGCTTAGATTGCAGACTGAACCAGGTTTAGCTAGGATTCAGCCTTCTGAAGCTGTAGCACAAGTTGCCACTCTTGAAAGACACTTGAGAAGCCCTCCCTTTGACGCCCTTGAGTGGCTGTTCTCAGTTTGCAGCGGCTGCAGCAGCATCTTGGAGGATGCTGGCAGGGGTGGCCTCGGCATGACACTGTGGCAGGAGCCTGCAGTGTCCGAACGAAATGGGCTGTGACATTGAGCAGCCTAGAAGAGTCCACAGCTGCATTTCAAAGGCGCAATGGCCCGAGGTGCACCCCAGAGCCTGGCACTGACGAACCTGAAGTTGACCTGTCATTACTCCATCGAGAGATCTGGCTGAATTCTGTACCTGCATGAGCAAAAGATGGCTATGTTTGTACTTGGCCCCTTCCCAGGTCAGGGCTGGGGAGGTTGTCTGCACAGCTAATGGGAGCTTGACTCTGTTCACAGTATGGCCTGAGCCACTCATCTTTCTCTGAGCCCAGGGAAAATGGGCAGGTCTAGCTCCCCTGGAGGAGGCCCCTGAGGAGTTGAAGCTGAGCTTCAGCAAGATGGTTGGTGTCGTGGAGTGCCAGGTGGGTTCGGAGTCAGTGCATGCTACGTGCGGTCCTGCTGCTTTTGTCACTGATCGGGGTCAGCGTCCTGGCTGCCAGGCAGGTTCAGTACATGCTGTGTGGGGTCCCGGCTGCTCTTGTCACTGATCGGGGTCGGCGTTGTGGTGTCCAGGCAGGTTCTGAGTCGGTGTGTGCTATATGGGGTCCCGGCTGCTCCTGTCACTGATTGGGCTCAGGAGATGCTGCTGGTGGATGTGGTTCCTGCGGTACTTGGTGGCTTTCTCCTTACAGGAGTGGGTTCCCTGTGGTGAAGGTGTCGGTGCTGTGACACAGCTGGCCCCGCAGGAGAATGGTGCTCATGGGGTCGTGCACTGAGGCCCACTTCCTCCTGAGGAGCAGGAAGGGCGTTTGGGAACCTGCTTCACACCTGCCCTCCCTCACTAGGTTCTTGGCCTTAGGGGCCAGGAGAAGCTGAGTTGCAGACCTGAAGCTAGGACCCCTTCCGTAGCCTCCCTGGTGCTCATGGTGGTGTGCATGGTGTGGTCTTGGAACTCCCATCCCTGGCCTGCCACATGTGCTCCTTGGGGTGTCTCAGGTACCTGCTGTGTGACAGGATCCATGGCAGGGTAGGTGGCAGCAACGGCTGTGGGGTGGAGTGGGCATGGTATGCGGACAATGTTGAGAAGCATCAAGGAGGACTTGAGGCAGTGATTGCGGAGCTGAGACCTGTGAGGAGGGGACCAGCTGTGGGTGTTGGGGCTCAGGGAGCTGCCTCTAATGGAGCTACAGTGGCCAGTGTGGGAGGACGAGGGGACTGAGGCCCGGGGAAGCCGTTTGCATCATCACATCAGGTGTGTAGGTCTGCTGGGCTGTGCTGCCCTCTCGGTTCCTGCCAGGCCTGGGGTCCCATAGGAAACAGGCGTCACTGCGTCTCCTTCTTCCTTCCCCGTTGCTGCCTGGCTGAGGGATGTCTGTTCATTGCAACTGGCAATTCTGAATATTAAGAGGCATTTCAAAAAATTGTAGCAGGGGAGGGGGCTAGGGATTCGATTTTTTTCCCCTGATATTACACAGAGGTTTCTGCCATCCCTTAGTGTGGAGGCAGAGTGGCGGCACTCTGCAGTTACTTGTCCAGGAAGAGAAGAGCTTCTGGGAGTCGCAGGTCTGATTGTTGCAGTAGCACTGACATTTTTAAATGGGAGAATGCTGATGTCTGTAGTAAAAAGAGGAAAACTTCAGTAGCTTCAATATGAAGATAACAAGATGGTCTTGGAGCCACTTTGTCCGTAGACCCTTCTGTGGTGTGGAGATGCAGTGCCTGTCTACCAGCCTCTGGGGTCAGCGGCCACCTGTGGGTATTGAATGCTTGAAGTGTAAATGAGAAACTCAACTTCTAATTTTATTTAATTTTACATAGCTACGTGGGCTTGGTGCAGTGGCTCATGCCTGTATTCGCAGCACTTTGGGAGGCCAAGGCAGGCAGATCATATGAGGTTGGGAGTTAGAGACCAGCTTGGCCAACATGGTAAAACCCCGTCTCTACTAAAAATACAAAAATTATCCGAGCGTGGTGGCAGATGCCTGTAATCCCGGCTGCTCAGCAGGCCGAGGCAGGAGAATCGCTTGAACCCTGGAGGCGGAGATTGCAGCAAGCCGAGATTGTGCCACTGCACTCCAGCCTGGGTGACAGAGGGAGACTCTGTCTTAAGAAAAAAAAAAAACAAAATAGCTACATGTTCCCAGTTGCTTTGTTAGGAGACAGCACGGTTCCAGAAGGTAGACATCCTATTTACCTTCTTGTGTGAGTGGCGCCGCAGCATCAGACTGGGGACACAGGCTCCCTTCCTAGCAGCCTGGGCCCCTGTGGCTGCCCTTCTACCAGAAGGAACGGTGGCGCCTCTGGGAGCTATCTGTGGACTCAGATCTGTGTGGATTAGTGACTTGTGTTACTCACAGATACTTAATTTTATGAGTAAATAAGTACATGGACTTGCTGCAAGCTTCAGGGCAAGATTCAGGAGTAGGAAGTGAAAAGTGACTCAGGCACCCAGGGCTTGTCCAGCCACCCCCAGCACCTGGTGAGGGGCGCCCCTCCCCTCTGAAGCCCCTAGCACGTGGTCAGGGGTGCCCCTCCCCTCTGAAGCCCCTGGCACCTGATCGGGGGATGCCCCCTCCTCTGAAGCCCCAGCATGTGGTTGGGGTGCCCCTCCCCTCAGAAGCCCCCAGCACCTCGTCAGGGGCACCCCTCCCTTTTGAAGCCCCCAGTGTGTGGTCAGGGTCACCCGTCTGAAGCCCTCTGCACGTGGTCGGGGCGCCCCTCCCCTCTGAAGCTCCCGGCTTGTGGTCCGGGGCGCCTCTCCCCTCTGAAGTTCCTGGGACTTGGTCAGGGGTGGCCCTCCCCTCTGAAGTCCCTGGCACCTGGTCGGGGGTGCCCCTCCCCTCTGAAGCCCCCAGCAGGTGGTCGGGGAGACCCTCCCATCTGAAGCCCCCAGCAGGTGGTCGGGGCGTCCCTCCCCTCTGAAGCCCCCGGCACCCAGTCAGGGACGCCCCTCCCCTCTGAAGCTCCCAATACCTGGTCATGGGCGCCTCTCCCCTCTGAAGCCCCTGGACCCTCCTGGCCTGCGGTGCTGCTTCTGCAAATGCTGCACTTGGCTGTTTTCCAGGATCACTGGCGCCGGAGCCTGTGCCTCTTCTTCACGGTTTTGGGGTGTTGGCACAGCTTGTTAGTGTCGTCTTCCTTCTCATGTGCCACATCTCGCCTGTTGGCTTGTGGGTGGGTCTCTCTGATTTCGTATGTGTGCACGTTGTGTGTTCTCAGCAGGCAGTACTTGGTGCTTAGGGAGCAAGGATGTCTTAGAGCAATGGACTGTCTGCTCCAAATTGCGCTGTGTGTGAATCGAGGCATGGTTTACCTGTGAGGTTCAGATTTCCCGAGTGTTGGAGGCAATTAGGAGAAAAAAGTTCTAAAAAGGCCCCTGGGAGTGGGGAGTCAATAATGAAAAAAATAACTTTATACACACTTAGCAGTTGATTTAATTTGGTGAATTCTGCATTTTGGGACTAAAGCTACTGTTTGTAGGGATTTCTGGATGAGTTTGTTTTCTGTCAAGTAAAAAGTAAGATGGATCGACTTTGTCTTTTAATTCTGCTGACTGACTAGAATCTATCTCCTTTTACCCATTCATGGTCAGGTGGGGATGGAACTAGAAGAGCTGTAGGATCTCTTTATTTCGATCTTAAATGAATTTTTTCTTTACTCACTTTTTTTTGTGTGAGCTGCTGTTTTTTCCTACCAATGCACTGTTTTTTGGTTTGGGAAATATGCTATATTTGTACCATGCTTTAAATGTACATGATGGTTCCAAATTGCTACTTTTCCTTAAAGTTAGATATAACATCTTAATTAAAATGTCACCCATAAATCAGGCTCAGACAGTCTGTGAGGCTGTGCAAGCGTGGAAGCTCTGCAGTCCGAGGGTTGGAGACCCGTCTTGTCCCTTCCCTCCCGGCCGTGTTCCTTCTCTTCAGCCGTGTTTTCTCCCCCTGGCCACATCACCTCTGGCCACGTCACCTCTGGCCATGACACCTCCCTCCTGGCCATGTCGCCTCTGGTCACATCTCCTTCCTTCTGACCATGTCTCTTCTCTACAGCCGTGTCTCCTCCCCCGGCCACATCACCTCCCTCCTGGCCAAGTCCCTTCCCTCCTGGCCACATTACCTCTGGCCACATCTCCTCCCTCCCAGCTACGTCCCTTCACTCCAGCCGTATCTCCTCCCCCCCGCCACATCACCTCTGGCCACATTTCCTCCCTCCTGGCCGTGTCACCTCTGGCCATGTCTCCTCCCTGTCCCACCACATCACCTCCCTCCTGGTCAAGTCCACTCCCTCCTGGCCACATAACCTCTGGCCTTGCTGTTTACCTCCCTCCTGATGGCCTCCACAGCTCCTGCTGACTGCCCTTCTGAGGGTCCATTTGAGGCTCCTGTCCCCATCTTGTGTTCCTGAATGGATCTCAGGGCCTAGATATTTCACAGGATGGAAGTTTCTTCCCTTCCAGCTGCCAGTATCTGGGCGACAACTCCAGAGAGGGTACTAAGTTCTCCTTACCTACCCAGGACCCCTAAGCCCCGACCTCCAGAAGCTTTTCTAGGGGATGGGGCAGACCCATGCATGAATTGGACTGAAAAGGTGCTTCCAGGAATCCTTGTTTTAAGTGCACTGTGGCAGAGGTGTGGAGAGGGGACCACCACACCACCTGGCTTTGCTCAGAATTTGATCCTGATCACAGCCAATGAGGCAACATAAGCACCTTCTAAAGGAAGCATTCCACAGACTGATTTTACACATGACAGTTGTGATGTCTGAAAAAGGTTTCACACAATGAGTTTGAGCTGCATTTGAAGGAGGAACAGGTCCCTGCAGGTGTAAATGAAAGACAAATTTGACCCAAGCCATCGGCAACAGCGGGCAGGGAGGTGGGGTGGTGCAGGCTCCCTGAGGGGCGGTGGGTGTGGCTGAAATGCAGGAGAGGGCAGGGGTGCGATGGAAGGATGGAATGGCAGAGTGGCGTTAAAATCCACCTGCAGAGAAGACTCTGCCTGTATCGCATGTGACTGAGGTACTATCACATGTATACAACTGAGACAGAGATGATGATTTGAAGATGATTTCTGGGAGCCTGTGGGAAGAGCATGTGATCATCAGTTCTCTGGATCTCTGACTATGAAGTGGTGAGAACAGTCATGCCTCTGCCTATCTTGTGAGCTATTATGAGGATCAAGTCAGATAATCTTCAGCGAGACTTGTAAATGCTAAAGCTTATGACTGTTCCCAGCGCCCTTGTCTCCACCCTACCATTCTCCTTAGTAATGTGAACCCTGCTGGGTACTTTGTTGTCGCCTTCTTCCTCCTCCTCCCTAAAGTGAGCCCTGAGTATATGCTGGGTACCTCACTGTCGCCTTCCTCCTCCTCCATAAAGTGAGCCCTGAGTATATGCTGGGTACCTCACTGTCACCTTCCTCCTCCTCCGTAAAGTGAGCCCTGAGTACATGCTGGGTACCTCACTGTCGCCTTCCTCCTCCTCCATAATGTGAGCCCTGAGTATATGCTGGGTACCGCACTGTCACCTTCCTCCTCCTCCGTAAAGTGAGCCTTGAATATATGCTGGGTACCTTACTGTCACCTTCCTCCTCCTCCGTAAAGTGAACCCTGAGTATATGCTGGGTACCTCACTGTCACCTTCCTCCTCTTCTGTAAAGTGAGCCCTGAGTATATGCTGGGTACCTCGCTGTCGCCTTCCTCCTCCTCTGTAAAGTGAGCCCTGAGTATATGCTGGGTACCTTGCTGTTGCCTTCCTCCTCCTCCATAACATGAGCCCTGAGTATGTGCTGGGTACCTCACTGTCGCCTTCCTCCTTCATAACCTGCGTTCTGAATATATGCTGGGTCCTCTCTGTCACCTTTCTCCTCCTCCCTAACATAACCCCTGAGTATATGCTGGGTACCTCACTGTCGCCTTCCTCCTCCTCCTTAAAGTGAGCCCTGAGTAAATGCTGGGTACCTCGCTGTTGCCTTCCTCCTTCATAACCTGAGTTCTGAGTATATGCTGGGTCCTCTCTGTCGCCTTCCTCCTCCTCCCTAATATAACCCCTGAATATATGCTGGGTACCTTGCTGTCACCTTCCTCCTAACATGAGCCCTTAGTATATGCTGGGTACCTCACTGTCACCTTCCTCCTGTTGCCTGCCTTCCTCTTCCGCAACACCCTGAGTATTTGCTGGTTAGTATGCTGCCTGCCTTACAGCTGGCTGTGGCCATGTCACACGCACTTGGTTGGCACATAAGCAGAAGTGCTCGCCAGGCCTGGGAGGGCTTTCTAAGACATGGGTGCATGCTTTTCCCTGTTGGCAGGAGCTGTGGGAGCCCTCCTAGACCAGAGGACCAAGGCTGTGGCCTTGGGGTGGGGGCTGGGGGAGCTGCCTAGGTTTACTGTGTGAGTGAGAGCAAACTTGAGTCCTGCTGCAGCACCGGGATTCAGCATTCCCTCTGGAATGTTCTGAGTGAGAAATGGGAAGTGCGCACAGGTGTGTCTTCCAAGGATTTGATGGTTATCCTGGGAGATCACTGGTGCCTCTGAGCTATGAACCCGCAGAACCACTTCTTCCATGAACATCCTTCTTTAAAGAATGACTTACAGACTGTGCCTCTTCAGATGTTGGTATTTGCAGGTGTGGCCTGAAAAATGAAGAGATTTACTCTTTCATTTCGAGGAAAATATCTTACATTATTCCCAAAGATAGACATTTGAGCTCTCCAGTGAATATTAAAATATAAAAATCTCATGTCCACCACTGTTTCTCACGTGATCAGTGGTGATATTGATGTGATTTTTTTAACATATGATGAAATGTGGAAGCTATGCATAACTCTGTGAACCAGTGTTTTCTAACCAATGTGTGATTAGAAAATCACGTGCTAGTAAAAGAGCCATTCAAGTGCAGGACGGCCCAATTGGCTTAGAAGGAATTGAGGCAGGAAGGCCTGTCCACCAGGGCCCAGACTCTGCCTTGCAGACGGCCTATATGGAAGTGCCGTTTGTTAAATTTGGCATAGCAGCAGAGAATACCTAAAATTACCTGAAAACACAATTAAAATACTTCTTTCTTCCTAACTGTGTACACAAGCATGGGGCTGGACTTTTTTCATAAACCTCAACCACAGCTCTGCAGCCCACTGAATGCAGACACAGGCGTGAGAACCCTGCTGTCCCAGGTATAGAGAGGTGTTAGGTGTTCACAGCAACGCAAACTGTTGCCACACTGCTGCTTATTTTGGAAAATGGTTTTTAATTTAAGACTATGTTATTTATTAATATGTAATGACTTTATTATTTTAAAATGAATTTTAAAAAATAAATTTTTGTTATTTTTTTTTTGTGACAGAGTGTTGCTCTGTCACCCAGGCTGGAGTGTCATGGCGTGACCTCAGCTCACTTCAACCTCCACCTCCCGGGTTCAAGCAATTTTCCTACCTCAGCCTCCCAAGTAGTTGGGACTTCAGGCACACACCACCACACCTGGCTAATTTTTATATTTTAGCAGAGACGGAGTTTCACCATGTTGCTCAGGCTGGTCTTGAACTCCTGACGTCAGGTGATCCACCCGCCTCAATCTCCCAAAGTGCTGGGACTACAGGCATGAGCCACCGTTCCCAGCCTCATGAGAAAGCTTTTTGTGATCTTTAGTAATTAAAGTGCAAAGGGTTCCTGAGACCCAAAAGTTTGAAAACCACTGGCTTAAACCGACAACAAATTGTTCACGATTCTTCAGTATATCTTCTAGTCTGCTGCTGGAGAAAGGGTGTAAGGGGTTGCTTTACTTTTTCCTTTCACAACTCAATAAATGGTGCTGGGACAACTGGATATCCACATGGAAGGGGATGGACTAGACCCTCCCTCACCCTACACAAAAAGTGGCTCAAAACGGATCCAGCCTAAGAGCCGACACTGTGGGACCGATTCTGTCAGTCTGCTGGGTGCCATGACAAACACCACAGACTGTGCGGCTTAAACCACAGAATCTTCTTTCCTTTGTTCTGAAGGCTGGAAGTCTGAGGTCAAGGTGCGGGCAGGGTTGGATCCTCCTGGGGCCTCACCCCATGCTGTGTAGACAGTGTCTTCTCTGTGCCCCCACAAGTTTCTCTTATGTGTGTGCGGCCCTGAGGACTCTGTGTGGCCAAATTTTCTCCTTTTCTAAGAACACCAGTCACAGTGGATCAGGGCCTAACTCAAATTGCCCTTTAAAGCCCCTATATCTAAATACAGTGACATTTTGAGTTTCTGAGGGTTATGACTTTAACATGGGAATCTTGGGGGACGTCTTTAGAGGAGAAATCCAGGTGAAACTGTTATGCCGGATTAGGCAACTGAAGGGAAAAAAGACAATATCAAAATTAGAAATGTTCATTTCAGAGGGTGCTGTTAAAGTAAAAAGGCAACACACAGAACAGGATAAATTATTTACAGATTAGATCCCATAAGGGCCTCATATCAAGAATATATTTTAAAACTTAACAAAATCCAGTTTAAAAATGGACAAAGGATTTGAATAGACATCTCCAAAGAAAGATATATAAATGCCTTAAAAAGCACATGAGATGTTCAACAGAATTCGTCATCTTGGAAATGGAAATCAAAACAGTGTGAGATGCCACTTCACAACCACTGGGGTGGGTAAAACCCAAGTATTGGATGGTGGTATGTTGGTGAGGATGGGAAATTGCAATCTTTATACATTGCTAATGGGAGGGGAAGTAAAATGCTACACTTGCTTTGGAAAAGTCTGGCAGTTCCTCAAAAAGTTAAGCATAAAATCACCATATGACCTAGCAGTTTCACTTAGCATTATTCGTAATAGTCAAAAAGTAGAAACAACCCAGGTGTCTGTCAACAGATGAATGGATAAACAAAATATGCACACAATGGAATGTCATTCAGCTGTAAAAAGGAATGAAGGAATAGGTGCTCCAGCCTGAACGAGCCGGGCACCAAAGGTCATGCACTGTGTGACTGCACTCACGGCAGGCGTCCAGAACAGGCAAATCCGTAGAAACAGAAGTCGGCTGGTGATACCAGGGGCTGAAAGAGCAGGTGCTGACTTTTAATGGGTTCAAGGTTGTTTTTGGCCGGTGTTGGAAAAAGTCCTGGAATTAAATAGTAGTGGTGATTATTGTGCAGCTTTGAGAATATGCGAAAAACACTGAAGTCTACCCTTTAATATGGGGAATTTTATGGTTTGTAAATTCTTTCTCAATTTAAACAGAAATTAAAGAACTACTTTGGTGTTGACATTTAGAATGTGAAAGATACTGTATCCAAAATGTGTTACTATGTAACTCATGTCCCCGGAGAGTTAAACTTCATTTTCTGAGGATCTTAAACAGTATGTTTGAACCTAGGAGAGACAGTGATCCATGCTATATGTTACAGCCTATCTTACTGATTTCTATCTCACATAACAGCCATATTCAGGGAAAACCGACATGTAAACGTGAGCTGAATGCTATGCAGAAGCACATTCCCTTTACCCAGATGGTCTTTAGTAGTGAAATAAGAGATGCAGGCATAGTACATTAGTTTCATTTCCATGGCAACCGGAGTTTGGCACATTTAATCACTGAGATCTCCCTGCAGAGCCCCTAACAGGGTTACCCATCTCTGTGTGGTGTCTGTGTACATTCTTTCTACTGAAATAAGTAATAGCATCTGCATACACACTTGCTTGGAAATGTGCTTGAAGCTGGTGAAGGCAGGTGTATTGGCAGAGGATGGGTGAGTGGGAAGCATGGCTCAGCCCTTGCAAAGGAGATGGTTATTCTTAACAGCTTGGGTGACACGTAGAAGATTCAGGAAGAGGATCCTTGGGAAGACTGGTGATGTCCACGGATCTCAGTGCCATTCGATTGTGTCTGTGCAGCTAGTTACCAAAGCCACCAGAACAGCATGTTGTTGGTATTGGTGTCGTTGTCATCACTCAACATTTCTGACCTTTCCTGGTGCATTTGGCAGAAGCAAAGTGCTGATTTAGAAAATAACTGGTGTCTGATGATTTGTGCTATCAAGAGAGGGTCAGAGTTAGACTGGGGTCAGTCCCCAGTCTGATTGTTAAGGAAATAGTTGGCTTGGGAGCGTTTTTACTCCTGTGGTTGAAGTCACACATTTCTGGAGCCTGGGCTGTTGGCCATGGTGGCTGTGGAATGCTGCAGGTGTGGTTGTCTGGCCGCCGTCAGCCCTGCTGGTGGGTCCTGCCTCTTTGACACTGTTGTTTCTGAAGTTTGTTTTCCCCTGTGTTTGAAGTAGCAGCACTGGAGGAATGGCCTTCTTCCTGTAGCGAATCTCTGCCAGGAGAGGAGAAGATGCGGAACGCCTGTTGAGGGATGTGATGTTCCAGGCACCGACAGCACCATGTGCTCCGCCTCTCAGAGGTGCCTCCCAGTTGATGTGACTGTCGCCTGGCAATCGCCCGGCAGTCGCCCAGGAGGTAACTCACAGATGCACACCAGTAGCGCAGTATGAGTCTAGGGCCAGCTGGAGTACATCAGCAAGGTCGGGCTGGACGCATGTGCTCCACTCAGTGGGTGTGCCTGCAGAGCTGGGGTAGTGTGAGAGCCAGAGGGTCCCGGTAGAACCCTGCCAGATGACAGGAAAGAGGCCCATGAGGAGAGGAACCAGTGAATTAGAGGCAAGAAGCTAAAGGAGCTCAGGAAGGAGTGAGCCATCACAGGGTGGGAGGCTTCTGAGCAGGCAGGTGGGATGTGGCCTCAAGATGCTGCTGGGTTGATGAGGAGCCTTTTGTGACTTTTCTGAGAGTGCAGTCAGTCATAGGGATGGGTGCCGGCTCCCGCAGATAGGAAAGCCAAGCGTCCTGCAGGAGACCAACTTGCGTACTGGGGGTTCCCAGGGGCATGTCCTGGCACGCTCTCCAGAGGCCAGGCTTGGTGCACCAGGCACACAGTGGATTGTTAGCGCGTGACCCAA
This sequence comes from Cacajao melanocephalus, assembly GCA_963573385.1. Classification (NCBI taxonomy): domain Eukaryota; kingdom Metazoa; phylum Chordata; class Mammalia; order Primates; family Pitheciidae; genus Cacajao; species Cacajao melanocephalus. The sequence continues at coordinate 110,705 of CAUYLG010012661.1, read as the reverse complement.
TGAGAAAGTGAGGGCTGAGAGATGGGTGTGGGGATGCATGGGACAGGGTGCAGTCAGGTGAAGGGTCGTGCTGCGGGGTCCAGGAGAGATGGGTACAGGGATACACAGGGTGAGGTGCAGTCAGATGGAGGGTCACACTGTGGGATCCAGAAGAGACAGGTGTGGGGATACACGGGGTGGGGTGCAGTCGGGTGGAGGGTCACGCTGCTGAGGTTTGGGAAATGCGTCGTTTTTGAGTCTTTCTGAGCAGCTGGACCTGACCATGTCCGTGCTTTGACATTTAACCTGTGCACTGTCCTCGGCACGGTGTGTGCCTCTGTGGCAGAGGATGCGCTGGCCAGAGTGGATGTCAGCAGAAGTCAGTGTTGCATGATTGCGCATGTTTGGTGCACCCTCAGCTCCTGCCCAGGCGCCTCTGAGTGCCGGGTGTTGTGGCAGCCCACACCCTTCCCGTCTGCACGTCACACGACCACCACCTTACTGTGGTGTGTTTGTCCTATCATGGCTGCCGTGTCTAACACACTCTTTGCTTTCCAGCTACTTTCCTGCAATCAAAACCTTTGAAAGACTTGTGTTTTAGAGACAAAAGGAGTATTAGTCTTTCACAACTGCTCTGTGGATTTCCAAAAGTAAATGCACCTTACAGGATGCAAGACATTGGAGACAGTAATTACAGATTACTTTTCTCAGTTAAATTCCTTTTACTGTGGTAAAATTACATAGCACTCTGACAATTGTTAAGTGTATGGTTTGATGGCATTAAGTGCGTTCACACTGTTGTGCTGCGATCACCGCCATCCATCTCCAGAACTTCCTCATCTCCCCACGCTGAAACTCCATCAGACACTAGCTCTCCTTCCACCCTGGCTCTGGTAAGCACTACAGATTGCTTATATAATAGGCTTTTTCAGGAAGAGAACGGCCAAGGAGAAGAGGACTCAAGACTGTCTTGAGATTTGTAGGAGTGTTTTGGGTTTTGGTCTCTGGTTCCCAGTGTAAAGGAACCACTGAAGATGGAGGGAAGGCGAAAGTCTGTGTGATCTCAGGATGTGCTGGGCTGGGCAGCTTTCCCGCTGTGATAGGGGCACTTGCCCTCAAGCCAGTCTGAGTTAATCACATGAGGAGGGTGCTGCACTGTGACAATTCTGAACTTGGTCTCCTTGGAAGTTTCCTAGTACATAAGCTTTAGTGATTACCTTCTAGTGTTGAGGGAGACCTAGAATTTCAACATTGTTGACTTTAGAACACGCACATCATTTTTATAATACTCACTTGTTCTCATAAATAGGAAATATGGGGTGTCCTTTTTATTTTTCTTTGATAATAGTCTGTGTTGCAGTAGCAGTAATTGCAGCGGATGCTACTTCTGATTCATGGTTATTACTAAACACAGGCTTCTAGAAACCACGTGAAAAATGAAGGGGAAAGTGGTTTTCTGCAAAGGGCTTTTCTGAACATCTTGTCTATTCTGGAATGTCTGTTTTGGTGTCAAGATATTTTCATATTTAGGAATTTGTAATATGTTTTATGCTGGTTAGCTTTGAATTCACATGTTTTTGCATATTGTGGGTCAGCTTTATCCTGATACAGCTGGTTTTCAAAACTGTTGGTTATTTCACTTTAATAACCAAAGCAGCTTATAGTATGAATGTGATTCCTGTAAGAATTTAATTGTAAAAGTTGACTTGTGTTCAATAAACTTACATGGATGAGGAGTTAGGTAAATGGACAAAAAGATAAGAGCATGTCAAGTCTCTGAGCCAGGAAGGGCTTCCATATAATACACGTGATGTACAGAAATTTCTTAACAAAAGATTGGATTTAGTATATAACTTTATTTTCTATTATAGCCATTCCGCAGTACCCATGGTGGGTGGGTTGCAGGACTGCCCATGGATACCAAGGTCTGCGGGCATTCACGTCCATGGTATAAATTGGCATAGTGTGTGCATATGACGTATGCACATCCTCCTGCAGACTTTCAGTCATGTCTAGATTGCTCATAACACCAGTACCATGTACATGCTATGTGAATAGTTATTCAACTATATTTAATGAGTCATGAAGTCTGAGTGCTTAGTACAAACACATTAAAAATATTCTTGATCTATAGTTGGTTGAATCCACACACTTGGAACCCTGGGACAGAGTACAAACTCTAGAAGCAAAATAAATATTTAAAAATCCAATATAGCAAAGGTTAAAGGATTAATATGACACTCTCTGAAAGGTTTGCTCAATTGGTGAGAAGTGCTGTAGAAATTCAGTAAATGCACGGAATGACATGAACAGACAACCCACAACTGAGGTCATACAGCAGATTAACAAACATAGAAAAAGTGTTTCTGTCTTATTACTAATGATGTAGGTTTAAATGATGTGCTGCTTTTCGCTAATGAGCAAATTTTTCAAAGTCATATTACCCAGTGCTTGTAATTTATGTTTTTTGATAGGATTTAATATTGTGATAATATTAATAGGTACAGTTATCTTTTGTTAAAAAAAATTGTTTTCCGTAAGAACTTTGCAACATTTATATCCCTTCCTGGGTAATTTGAGATTCTTAGACTTATTTGTGAGGTTCTTAAGTTTGGCAAGAGAACAACAGAAACCCAAAAACTCAAACCCAGAGGCTGACACCATTGACCTAGATCTGAGGGCACAGGCAGGCCTGCTCATTTCCATTCTGAGACCCTGAACCAGCTCTCTCTTGCACTAGCCCCTGTACAGGCTGAGCCATAAGAGTCCAGGATTATGGCACCTGTTTATAATGAAAATCTTCAGGAGGCTGGGCACAGTGCTCATGTCTGTAATTCTAGTGCTTTGGAAGGCCAAGGTTGGAGGATTGCTTGAGGCCAGGAGTTTGAGACCAGGCTGGACAACCAGATAGCAAGATCCCATCTCTACAAAAAATAACGAGCCAGCTGTGGTGGTGCACACCTGTAGTCCTAGGTATTTGGGAGTGGGAGGTGGAAGGATCTCTGGAGAAGAGAGCTTGAGGCTGCCATGAACTCTGATTGTGCCATTGCACTCCAGCCTGGGTGACAGAGCAAGACATTGTCTCAGAAAAAAACCAAAAAACCTCAAGAAGCATTTGTTTTCCCCAGAGGATACATAGCCTAGAAACATAAAAAGCTTAAAAATTTAAAATAAATTCACAGACGGCCATGTATGGTGGCTAGCGGCTGTAATCCCAGCACTTTGGGAGGCCAAAGTGGACGATCACTTGAGGCTGGGAATTCAAGACCAGATTGGCCAACATGGCGAAAGCCCATCTCTACCAAAAATACAAAAATTAACCAGGTGTGGGGCACACACCTGTAATCCCAGCTACTTGGGAGGCTGAGGCAGGGTAATCGCTTGAACCTGGGAGGTGGAGGCTGTAGCGAGCCAAGATCACGCCACTATACTCTAGCCTGGGCGACAGAGTGAGACTACTCCATCTTAAAAAAAACATCACAGACAAGAGATAACTACTTTGATACTTAGGGATTCTCCAAGAACTTTGCTTGTAGCCAGAGCAATGGGTTTGCACCACCCAGAGTTTACTCACCAGCCTGTGTCTCTGTGTGTTCCCTCATCCCTCTCACATTGTCATGTTCATGGGTGAAAAACAAGCCTGGCTAAAATGTGGGTGACGCCTGTGCCCTGGGCATAGGTGCGGGCTGGGGGAGGAGGCTGAGCACTGGGTCTCAGTTACTTGTGTTGTCTGAGCTTCCTTGGGCATTAGGAAGCTACTCATGGGGAAAAAAGGGAGGCAAATTGAAAGGAACTTAAGTCTGGAACTTAAGCCAGGGTGATCCTTCTTATTTGTTAACACTGGGTATTTTAGAAACAGTTTTAGAGAGTCCTTTAAGTGGAGAGAGTGTGCCTGCCATGTTTGAGTCATATTTACCCCCAAATCAGAAATTCTGATCTGGGTGAGGCCCCGGGGGGCGGGGGCTGTGCAGGGCCTGGATCCCCACTACTTCCTGCATGTGGCCTTGCTTCTGTGTGTTCAGGTTGTCAAACTCACTCCACCCGCACTTCTTCCTCCCATGGAGGGAATCGGACTATACCTGTGACCTGGGTGAGTCCCTTCAGGCTGCCTGATGGGGTGTGGTGAGGAGAGCCTCGGCTGAGGTGCTGTGAGACGTAGGACAGCCAGCCTCACACCTGATGCTGACATTCTTTTGTTTATCTGCTATTAATATAAAATGAGTGGTGGTATCACGGCAGGGATGATACATTCTAGGAAAAACAAAGAATGGAGAACTGGTGTGTTAACTTTGAGATACTCAAGTAGAAAACAGAACTGAGGGACCTCAAGAAGATGGTTTCAGATCACTGTCTTTTCCCTTTGGATTTCATTTACTCTCTCTTCTGGCTATGTAGAAGCTATTTGCTGGAAAGAAGGTTTAATCAATCATAGATTAGGCTTCTAAAAACAGCACTCACTGACTTTGTCTTAGCACCTCTCAGGATGGCTCCCCTCCGCAGAGCACTGGGAGTCAGTCCCAGGAAAGAATTCGGAATTGCATTCGTTGTCTGTTCGGCACCTGGTATTAAATTTTGTCCTCCCAAGCTTATGTCCAAGTCCTAGCTGCGAGGACTGTGAATGTCCCTACTGGGGACAGGGTCTTTGCAGATAGATATAATGCGCTCAGGAGATTATCCTGGGTTTAGGGTGGACCCAGAGTCCAATGGCTGGTGTCTTTGGAAAGGAAAGAAAAATTTGAGACAGAGACACAGAAAAAGGCCATATGAAGACAGAGGCAGAGACTGGTATGATGCAGTTGCAAGCTAAGGGACGCCTGAGCTCATGCTGGAAGAGGCAGGGAGGATCCTCCGTGGAGCCCTCAGGGGCTAAGGGATGCAGGAACTCATACTGGAAGAGGCAGGGAGGATCCTCCGTGGAGCCCTTGGGCCAAGGGACTCTGAGCCCACACGCTAGAAGAAGCAGGAAGGGTCCTCTGTGGAGCCCTCGGGGAGCTCGGCCCTGCCCACAGCTTGATTTTTGACTCTGGCTCCCAAACTGGGAGATAATCCATTTTTGTTGTCTAAGCCGCCCAATCTGACGTTTGTTGTGAAAATCCGGGGAACTAACCTACCATCCGTCTGAAGATATTCTTTGCACTCGAAGTGAACCTCAGGATGGAAGCTTACGTGAACAACCAGAGAGGAATGTGGAAAATGTGGCTCTTGTGTACATATAAATGTGTATGTTTATAATTATTCTGACTTAATTCTCAGTATACTGAAATAGGAAATATGACACAAGATGCCGTATTTCCTTGAGTTAATACCAATAATTTTTTGAACCTGTAAAACTATGTACTCTCTTTACATGTTTGACATAAATGGTTTGAGAGCCAGAGGTATGACCGCCGTAGCCCACATAAACTTTCTATGATGAGACTGTAACATTTCATCTCGAGTAAAGATGGTAATATAAATGAACAAATAAAGAATGTGAGGTCAGCAGTGACTAGTGTGGTATCACACTGAATCTCATGTGTTTAGCTGTGTGTGTCACTGCAGAATGTAAACAGGAACCATGTTTAGATTCAGGTAAAGTAGGTAATAGGAAACACTACAGAATGAGCAGGAAGGCATGCCCCTTATTACCAAGTGCAACAACCAAGCGTCTGCCTCCTGGGGAAGGATCTGTTCCATGGAGGGTACTAGACATTGATGATGTCCATCTGTGTGAAGGGAAATGCCCCCTGAGAAGCATGGCTTTGGCCAGAGCACATCAGATCAGAGTTAGCGTGGCGTGGAATTTCCTTGGTGCCCCTCACGCCTGCTGCATCTCTCTTCCCATCCCCGGCCCTGGCCCTGACTCTTATCAGGGGAGGATGGTTCAGCTCCAGCTGAGCCCCCGCAGGGCCGTGAGTCTGTAGGCAGGTGCCACCTTCTCCTGAACAGGCTGTGGTTAGAGGAGGGTCCGGCCATACTTGAGCTGTGAGAGGTGCTCTGACCCAGCATCCTGCTTCCTGCACACCAGAAGTGTCTCTGAGACAGTTCTCAGCCCATTTGGAAAGTTCATTTTCCCAGGGTTAAGGACACACCCATGACAGCTTCAGAAAGTCCTGATAACAGATGCCCAAGGTGTTCAGGGCACAACTTGGTTTTACATATTTTAGGGAGGCATGAGACATCAATCGATATATGCAAGACGGACATTGGTTCGGTCTGGAAAGGTGGGACAACTGGAAGCGGGGAGGGGTTTCCAGGTCACAGGTAGATCAGAGACAAATGGGTTTCTGGTTAGCCTTTCCAGAGGAAGCAAGCAGATGTGCGTTTATCTCAGTGTGCAGAGGGTGACTCTGAGTTCTGTCTGTCCCGTGTCTGGCAGGAATTTCCTTTTGGACCAATTGTGAGGGAGGTACATGGCTTTTTTTTTTTTTTTTTTTTTTTTAAAGTCTTAGTAGCTATCTGTTTTAGGAGTAGAAGGGAAGGCAGGTTTGCCCTGAAGCAGCTCCCCACCTTGACTTTTTTCCCTTCAGCTTAGTGATTTTTGGGGTCCTGAGATGGGTTTTCCTTCCTCACTCCTGAGCACACTGGCACTATAAACAGTATTTTAGGAGGCTGTCTAACCTTTTTAGAAGAAAGTATTTTGAAGGACTTGAGCATCTTCCTTGAGAGAAACAAGCTTTTGTTTAGTTTGCCCTGAGGCTGTCACGCTGCCCCAGGCTGTGCGGCCTCGAGGGATCTCAGTGCCTTTAGAAAGCTGTGCCCCTCTGAGCATCTGCCTGTGGAATCTGGTGACTTTTTGTTTGAAGTTAATCCAGCAGCTAGAGCTAGATGTTTTTGAAAGCAAGTTGCCTCTTAAAGTGTTGACGATTATGATTTTAACACCAGAATTTCGATGTGTATTTTCCACCCCTTTTACTCTCTCTCTCATAGCCTTAGATTCTGCTGCATTTCCCCTTGGGCATTATCACGGAGGGTCAGTTCTGACCCTTTCTTAGATATTGACCTTGAATGGACAGAATCAAGATTCAGAAAAACTCACGTGCTGTGAGAGTGTGCCGAGATCTGTGTAAATGGGGTTCACATGTCAAACTCAGTAATAATTTAAGAAATGTCAATTCTAGGCTGGGCATAGTGGCTCATACCTATAATCGCAGCACCTTGGGAGGCTGAGGTGAGTGGATGACTTTTGAGCCCAGGAGTTCAAGACCAGCCTGGGCAACATAGCAAGACCCTGAAATCTACAAGAAACTAAATGGGGGTGGTGGTATGCTCCTGTGGTCCCAGCTAGTCAGGAGGCTGAGGCTGGAGGATCACCCAAGCCTGGGAGGTCGAGGCTGCAATGAAGTGTGATGGCACCACTGTACCTGTAGTACACTGTGCCTCAGCGACAGAACAAGACCCCCCACCTCCATCACACACACACTCTGTCTCTGTCTCTGTCTCTCTTTCTCTCACACACACATACACACACGCGAAATATCAATTCTAAATGGACAGAAACGAGGTCTTTTAAGTGGAAAAACATCCTGTTTTGGTGGCTCTACTTAGGTAATTGTTGACTCACTTACCAGTAAGAAAATGCAGTGGTCAGTTCTGCTGGGGCCACCTGTTAAGGCTACTCTGGGCCTCACGGTTGGAGAGAGATCTGTCCAGGGGAGAGTGGGAGTGGTTTAAGGGCCTAGAAGCCAGTTCTTATGGTTCAGTGTGACTGCAGGTGTGGAGCTGGGGGCAGGGCTTTTCAGGCCATGAGTGGGTAAGTGGGTGGGCTTCTAGGACGAGCCCCTGTGACTTTGCCAGGTTTACATCCGTCCAATACAAATTTGCAGACTCTTACTCTAGAAGCTTCTGCTGGGGCTGATGGACAGGCCTGGGGACAGAGGGTGCCTTCTGGTTTAGGAGGAGCATTCGGTCACTTGGATCAAGGATTATTTACGGCATTAAGGAGGACTCATCGTACTTGGAGGAGCAGCCATCTGCACTGTAGACTCAGTTCTAGGCGAAGGGTTTTGGAGTCTGTGGGTACCCTGTGTTCTCTCAGTTTATTTGTAAAACAAGTTATAGAGTTATAACTAGTTAAAACCTATTTTTAAAATTTTGCCACTGAATGTGGCACTTGTGGTGGAGCCTGGCCAGAGACCCCCACACTCAGACACTGCTGTGTGCTGGGGTTGCAGGTGTTGTCTGCGTCGGCTGCCCCTCCCAGCGTGACTGTGTTGTTGACACTGGCGCCTGTCGAGGCTCTGCCTGTTGGACCCTTGCCGCTGTTTGCTTGTGTACCTCTGAGGTTCCGCAGGCTTCATGGTTCTGCTGCAGAGCATATGATATCTGCTTGCATCAGATTTCCCCAAACCCCAGGACAGGCCAAGAATTCCTTACACACAACTGCAGAGGGCCCCGCAGTGTGGACGTGCGGGTCCCACAACCTTTCTGCTGCTCACTGCCTTTCCCCAACTCGGCCTTCACCTCCAGAGTCGGCTTTAGGGCGATAGAAGCTTCCCTCGACTCGGGGGCCCTGGAACTTCCATGCTAGGAATTCGGCGACCAGAGCATATGATACCCCATTTCTTTGCATTTGTAGCAATAGTTTTAACAATGTGACCATGAGATCTACAGAGGAAAGAAAAAGGAGATGGTTTTATTTTCAGAGTAACAATCTATGGTGTGGGAAGTGTGGTCTTGGAGGAACCGTATGCACACGCACTCAGGAGGGGAGGAGGCCCTTCGCGGCATTTAAACTCTCTGGGTTTGTTGGCCATGCTGTGTGTGTTCATGGGGTTCGTGGAATGTCTAGCACACATGCAGTGAGTTAACCTGTAACATCCCATGTTCACCTTGGGGTGAGTGTAACATTTGAAATGAGGTGGACGCAGTGCATCACATCCAAAGGTGAGCTGTTGGGCAGAGACACTTTAATGTGCAGCCTCTGTCAACAGCTGGGACTGGCTCAAGGTCTGTGGCTACTGATGGGAAAGAACGCTGTGAGGCCCTTCTGTCCAGTCCGGGCTGCGGGCAGTATCCCAGAGTGGGGTGTCTGGTTGGCCAGAGTCAGGAGTCCACCAAGCTCCAGTGGGCAGCGTTCCTCTGAAGCAGCTTCTGTCTGATTGCGGGAGGAGACGTCATGCTGGTTAACCGCACAGGAGTTACTGACGTGGGGGCTCGGGGCCAGCCCTCCCTGTGATGCCCACTTACATTTCTTTCCCGGCCTCATCATAGCCACAGAGCCCATCTCATCTGTCAGCAGTGGGTGTGATGTTCACATAGTAATCTATTGTATTAACCTTTTTATTATTATTTTAGTAACAGTCTTTTTTTTTTTTAAAGAGACAGGGTCTTGCTGCTTTGCCCAGGCTAGTTTTGAACTCCTGGCCTCAAGCAATCTTCCCACCTCAGCCTCCCAAAGTTCTGGGCTTACAGTTGGAGCCACTGCACCTGGCCTGCAGCCATGTTTTTAAAACTCAACAGCTTAAAAACCCCACTCTTCCCACCCCTTCCAGCAGGCTGATTGACCTTCTACAAACTAGGTGTCAGGAACTTGGCCCCCCTTTTATTTTTCCCTTTGGCCTCAAGTTCTGATGAGAACAGCAGTTACGAAATGGACACTAGTTGATTGTTCCATAAAGTAAGCCAGAATTCTCACCAGTTAGAGATATTTGTCCCTGGGAGTCCAGAAAGCTGTTTTGAATCAAGCCCATAGCAAATAAGTAAAGAACTAAACCCTTGGTCCTCTGCTTAGAGCTGAGAAATGTGTTAGTTGCTGACACCCGTTAATCTATGCTCATGTGCTGTATCTCATCATGGGAAGCAGAGTTGCCTGTGGAATCAAGCCCGGCTCATGGTGGCATGTTGGGGGATGCTCTGGGCTGTCAGTCACTTAGACGCCAGCAGACATGGAAACTTGGCATCATGTGCAGAGCTTGGGCAACTGGAGTGGATCCACTTTAGAGACCACACAGCTGGTGGGCGAGGTGGGCATCCAGACAGATGGCCCCGACGTGCCTGCCATGCAGTGGTGAATTAGAAATTTATTAGCAACGAAGTGAAGCTCGCCTGTGGGTCCCAGCTACTTGGGAGGCTGAGGCAGGAGGATTGCTTGAGCCAGAAGATCAAGGTTGCGGTGAGCGATGATCATACTACTGTACTCCAGCCTTGATGACAGAGCAAGACTCTGACTTAAAAAAATCAAGCAAGCTAAACGTTTCTCTCCATAGCAGGAAGGATAATTTACCAAAGTAATTGCAATAGAAATCCTAGATGATGTAATTTCAGTGCTAAGGGAGCTGTCCAGCCTGTGTGGTGAAGGGAGCTGCCCGGCCTACGTGGCTCACAGAAGAAGTAACGGGCCAAGTGGCTGGTGCCGCTGCCCTCCCATCCGGATTGTTTTAACTGTGTTTAGGATCTGTCTCCTGCCTTTTCTGTTTTCCTGTATCTCCCTTTTGGATACGTAGTTCGCTACTTTATAGCTAAGCATCAGTAAAATAGGTTGTCTATTTTGAGAATTAACTTTTGTGCTTTTGTGTCTTTTAAGGACAGAAAACAAAGGAAGCAGGTGACAGGAGCTTGGTGATGTGAATAGATTTAGATGAATATCTAACACGGCACCATGCCGAGTCCTTCTTTCTCTCTTGTACTTAATTATAGCTGCCTCCTCTTAGGACAGAACACTTTAAGCTCTGTAAGTAGGAATTAAACATTTTTAAAATCAGAAGTTGTAGTTAAGCAGTATTTTATGTGAATATCCAGTCCATAAGTCTTCACTGTACTGTTGTGTGGTGTAGAGGAAGGAACAGGAGCTCAGTCACTTAGAAGCCAGCAGACATGGAAACTCAGCATCGTGTGCAGAGCTTGGGCAACTGGAGTTGGCCGGGTCTATGGCTTGGTATCCTGGTTCCCATCTGTGAGATGGGGGCCATGAGATGGCCCAGCAGAAGGTTCAGTTTGTGGGATTGAATGGACCTGCCCTGCTCCTTGGGAGCCTCGAGTCTAACTTGACTTTGGCAGGTTTTAGGGAGTTGCTGGTAGCACCGTGTGAGCCTCAAGTCTAGCTCGACCTTGGAAGGTTTTAGGGAGACACTGGCAGCGCTGTGGGAGCCTCAAGTCTAACTCAACTTTGGCAGGTTTTAGGGAGATGCTGGTAGCATCGTGGGAGCCTTGAGTCTAACTCGACTTTGGCAGGTTTTAGGGAGACACCGGGAGCGCCATCCTCACAGGGCATCGGGAGGGGCTCCGGTGCTGTCCCCATCAGGTGTGTCATGATCAGCTCAGCTTGCCCATCTCAGAAGCTACTGGTAGTGTTCTCATGCCTGTTGTTTCTTGCATGTTATTTAGGCTCTGTTCATGTAGGGGCCTAGGAAGTTCCACAGTGAGAGGAGAGCTTTTTGAGCCGCCTTCTGCCTGGACGCCAGCCCCACAGAGAACCTTAACTGCTCGAGGTTGGCCTCCGGCCCTGCCTCACCCATGGAAGCATTGATGCAGTGGGACTTTTTAAGCTCCTGGGGCACACAGCGCCATTGTGTGGATCTCCAGGACACTGTGGTGTCCAAGCATGTGCTCCTGGGGGATGGGACCCTACAAACGCTATTGCTGGGAGTTGGCTGAGAGACCGGCAAGTGAGACTCACTGTGCTGCACGCACTTGCGATGTGCACAGCTTCTCTCTGCACAGCAGCCCCTGACTCCAAGATGACTGGGCAATAAATGCACAGAGTGTATCTCCAGCAAAAAGCCGTCGATTGCCTCCATCTGGATATCTACCACCATAGCTTTTTGGTGTTAATAAGATGAATGTGAGCAGTAGATGGTCTGAGTTCTGGGTGTGCAGGACTGTGCCATTGCATTTTTGTTCTCATGTCTTGATTAAAGGTGTGAACGGCTCCTGATTAGGTAAGGATGCTGTGACCAGGGACTCTGCAGTTTTGTGGCTTGAGGAGCCAAGGAGGTTTTCTCTCTCACAAACCCTTCAGGGGGGACATTCTAGGCTGGTGACTGCTTCATGAGGTATTCAGGATCCAGCTTCTGGAAGGGAAGCAAGTGGTATTGCCAGGATCGCCTAGAGCTCCAGGCTCTCTCCAGTCTCAGCCTCCCTGGGGTAGAAGCTGCTCCACCAGGGGCCTGGACATGGATGTTAGGGCCTGGGGCCAGGGACCACTACTGAAGGGGGGCTTCAGTCACCGCTGGTGTGGGAACCCAGGACGGGAGGTAGAACCAGCCTTAGGCCAGTGCACGGCCTCCTGGGAGTGCTTGTGGGAAGCCCAAGCCACCCTTGGCTGACCCCACAGCCAGCACCAAACTCTTCGAGATTCCCTTGGCCCACCCCTCAGGTTCCTGAAATGGTTAGGATTTCCTGGGCTGCGAATTTTTAGGTCTAGGCTAAAAAGTTCTGGAACAGGCCCACAGTGTTCTTTATTTGTAAAAACAAATAATGAGTGTGTGGGTAACTCAGAGCAGTCACTGCATCCTCACTCCAGGGTCCTTTATGTCAGGTAGAAACGAGCATGTGGTAACTCAGCAGTCACTGCATCCTCACTCCAGGGTCCTTTATGTCAGGTAGAAACGAGCATGTGGTAACTCAGCAGTCACTGCATCCTCACTCCAGGGTCCTTTACGTCAGGTAGAAAGGAGCATGTGGTAATTCGGAGCAGTCACTGCATCCTTATTCCAGGGTCCTTTACGTCAGGTAGAAATGGGCGTGTGGTAACTCGGAGGAGTCACTGCATCCTCACTCCAGGGTCCTTTATGTCAGGTAGAAACGAGCATGTGGTAACTCAGCAGTCACTGCATCCTCACTCCAGGCATTGCTCTTTGGTTTCTTAATTAAAAGCCTTGGGTAATGAAAACTGTGTTCTCTCCAGAGAGTAGAGTTTCCGGTTACAAAAGCTCACCTGTAAATGCAGTGCCAGGTCAAATGTACTGAAATCTGGGCCAGGCCTTGCTCCCTGCCCACGGCCAAGGCGGTTACTTCATTTGGCGGTTAGCCAGAGGGACATCTGAGAGGCCTGCCTGTCCGAGGGGGATGAAGCTGCTGGCCCTCACGCTTTGCGTCTGGCCTCCATCAGCTCCTTCCAGCCTGCAAGCTGCCTGCTTTTACGTTGCCTTCATTGGAAATATGTTAGAGAGTTAGGCTGGAGGGACCCCCACGGAGCCAGCAGATTGTGAAAAGGTGAGAACCAGGGTTGGGAGGGTGGTGACCATGGCTAAAGTGAGAACAGTGGTGGGCTGGAAGGCCCATCTTCTGTCTAAAGCGTTTTTTAAAGTAAAAAACATAGTGCCTCAGGAGCATGAGAGGGCAAGTTACAGATGCAGAGAACTTACCTACAAAAGGCCCATCTGATAAAGGCTGTGATCCAAAACTTGCAAGGAGCTCGTAAAACTCAACAATAAAAAATGAACAACCTGGTTAAAAATGGACCAAAGACCTGGACAGATACCCCAACAAAGAAGATATACAGATGGCAAATCTACAAGTGACAAGACGGCCACGTAGTCTATCATAGGGTGACGTGCCATTGCACACCCAGCAGCGTGGCCAAAACTGGAACTCAGACGCCGCCGAGTGCCAGTGGGCATGTGGGGCATCAGGACCCTCACTTGGGCAGCTGCTGGGGAAGGCAGTGTGGCAGTTTCCCGTGGAACCAAGCCCTCTGACCAAAGGAGCAATCACACTCCTGGACGTTTAGTCAGAGGAGCTGAATGTTTACGTCCATGCGGAAATTTGCACACAGATGTTGATGGTGGCCTTATTTATAATTGCCTAAACTTGGAAGCAGCTAAGATGCCCTTCAACAAGTAAATGGATACACTGTGGTATGTCAGAAAATGGGATATTATTCAGCACTACTCAATGTGATGCTTTCCTGGTGGGGGGATCCATGCTGTCCTACGTCTGTGAAGCCCAGAGTGAGCAGCAGTGGTCTGAGCCCTGGTGTGAGCTGTGGACTCTGGGTGGTGGTGCCATGTTGATGGGGGTCTGTCCGTTGTACCGATGTGCTGGTCTGGTGGGGGCAGGAGAAAGGCGGAGGCTGTGTGTGTGCTGGGGAAGGAGATACATGAGGACCCTGTACTTTCCTCCTGATTTTACTATGAACTGAAAAGTGCTTTTTAAAAAGTCTATTGAAAAGGCAAACAAAAATAGTGCTGGCCAGATAGAATCTGTGTGACGATGTGGCCTGTATTTTATGTTCAGGATTTCCCTGTTAGAATATATATATCTAAATTATTCAGAAGATAAACCTTAAGTAATTCACTTCAAAGTTAATTACGGGTATCAGTGAGCTTGAGCGCTGCTGGGATAGCCAAGATCCTGTGTCCTGACTGGCTTCTCCCCTTACAGGTGCAGTGATGCCCGCGGTCTCACCCCAGCAAGCAGCAGAGCTATGACCAAGAGTCGGGCTTTGTGGGGCAGAGAGGAAGCCAGACCTTTAAGCACGTGGCTGAGGGCTGCAGGGATGATTTTTTGACCAATTTTCCTTATCACTAAGGGCCATCTTGGGAGCAAAGGCTGCTCCTTAAATCTCGTGTTCCAGACGCCTCAGGGGAGGTGCTTGGGTTGTTGGGTTCATTTGATTAATAGATGTCAGAGGGTTTAAATTTTGAGTGCCTAAATTCACTGAATTTAAAACTTCTTATTTCAAATGTAATTGAACTAAATGTAGTCAACAGTGCATACCTTTCCAAGTATTGGTTAAAATATACATAAAAACACATATCCATGAACATGCAGATGGAGGCAACAAATTAAAATGTGGAAGTAGAATTAGTGTTTTTTGTTTTCTGAGAAGACAAAAATTTAAAAAGCAAGGGGTCCTATAATTTTTTCATTTCCAGCTTATTTGCCCCAGAGTGAAAGTTTGGCAGCAGATGGTTGACAGCAGTAGAAGACAAGATCCTGGGCTCCTGCAGGCTCTGGGAGCAGTGGGGGCGAGTGCTGAAAGGAGCTGGCTGGAGGCTGAGCAGGAGGTGCTGAGACAGGTCAGGTTGGCCCCAGAGGTGCTGAGACAGGTCAGGTTGGCTCAGTGGGTGTGAAAGGGTTCACGTTTCCTGGAGAGCGACTGTCTCTGCCCATGGAAAACCCAAACTCCTTCCAACTGGGATGTGAATCTCATGTTGAAGTTGTTACTCTCAGAAAGCTAGTAGGTATAGAAATTCTTTTGTATGCAGAAATGATTTTATTTCTAACTTGATCCTTTTCTTCCCCCATCTTAAATTACTCTCTAGTCACTTTCTGCAGGTAGCATGCAGATCTTAAAAGAGCACTGTATTTCAGTTGCTGTAGCCTCTGATGTGACTTGGCTGCATCTGATGTGTTGGCTCTGCCCAGAGCATGGCCCTCCCTGCTGAGCGTTGCTTGTTGAAGGCCCACGTGGAAACTTTCCCTGTAAGCACATGGACCCCAGTAGTCTTGGTTCAGAAACCTTTGGGTCTTCTAAACTTTCTGGCATGACCCTTTCACTTTATTGTCCCTCATTAATTCAGATATTTTTCAGAATGTAAGTAAACTGCTGAATGCAGGGTGGGGGTGCCTCCATTGGCTCTGGGGAGAAGCGTCGCTGTTTCTCGGAGCTTCCTGCCTGCCGTGGTGTTCTCCAAGATGGAGCAGGGTTCTCTGGGAGAAGCAATCGTCAAAGGCCTGCGTCTCAGCGGCTGGGTGGCTGTGGGTGTGCAGCCCTGCAGCCATACCGGCCCCTCCCAGTCAGTGGCACCAAGGAGAGGAGCAGAGGGAGGCCTGGGATCTGTCTCCAAAGTCACAGCTGTGCTTCTGAAACTCCGTCGTCTGTGTGTGTGAGTAGACATGTAGAGAATGTGGTAGAGACGATCAGGAGACAGTTTCTGTCTCTGATGAGCTTAGGCGCGCACTTGAGAGGGTCAGGTTTCTGTGCGAGCTGATCCTGACTCAGCCTGGCTGTGGCAGTGCAGGTGACTGCTGGGCCCATTGGCAAGGCTGCACCCACTCTCCATCTGAAACACCCTGCTTCCCAGGCTCGTGGTGCTGGCTGGGCACCCAGGCCTGTGCATGTCCTGACTTCCCACCAGGACGGGGGCCCCATGTATGTTGGTGGGGGGCAGGGAAGAGAGGAGGGTGGGCGGGTCCTACTTTATTGCCATATCCAATGCCACACAGGGCCAGCACTCAGGAAACACGTGCTGCGTGGGTCAGCAATTGAATGAGTTCAGAAACCTGGAAAACTCAGCATTGCAGGCTGCGGGCATGGCCATCCAGCCCTGGGGCTCAGCAGTGCAGGCTGTGGGCACCACCCTTCCAGCCCTGGGGCTCAGCAGTGCAGACTGCGGGCACGACCCATCCAGCCCTGGGGCTCAGCAGTGCAGACTGTGGGCGCGACCCGTCCAGCCCTCGGGCTCAGTGGTGCAGACTGTGGGCACGACCCGTCCAGCCCTGGGGCTCAGCGGTGCAGACTGTGGGCATGACCTGTCCAGCCGTGGAGCTCAGTGGTGCATACTGCGGGCATGACCTGTCCAGCCCTGCGGCTCAGTGGTGCAGACTGTGGGCGTGACCCGTGTAACCCTGGGGCTCAGCGGTGTAGGCTATGGGCATGGCCCATCCAGCCCTGGGGCTCAGGGGTGCAGGATATGGGCATGGTCCGTCCAGCCCTGGGGCTCAGCGGTGCAGGCTATGGGCATGACCCATCCAGCCCTGGGGCTCAGCAGGGCAGGCTATGGGCATGGCCCGTCCAGCCCTGGGGCTCTTTCTCTTAATTCCTTCCATGGCGTCCACCTCATTTTAGGGGCTCCCCGTCACCTCTCAGCTTTTGGCAGCTTCACAGCTTCCTCTGCCTCCCCTCCTGGGCCCTGGGGTGGCTAGTGGTTGTGCAGGCCCTGCATCCAGACGAGCGTTGGTGCCAGCTGCTTGGGCCTGGGTTACCTGAGCCAAGGACTACAGTGCATGGCTGGGCTCACCCCAAATGGCCAGATCAGAAAACCTTGGGATACAGAGGGGGGGTTGGATATTGAAGGACAGTCTGCAAAGCAGAAGGGGAATTGGGTGTGCTGGATGGGCAGCTGGAAGAGTCTGTGTGCAGAGCCTGAGACCAGTGTGCAGAACTGGCGTGGGGAGTCCAGTGACACGGCCACTGTGGAAGTGGGCACAGTTACAGGCTTCAGACTGATATGGAGGGGCTGGTCTAAAATGATCTTCCTTTTCCTTTACTCCTAGTAACTGCTGGCTCACAGGGTGGGGGAGGTGGGATCTGTCATGGCGGGGAGGAGACAGGGGTTTTAATTAAGCCCTAGTAGACAGCTGGGAGACCCTCTTTCTGGAAGAGGGGAGTAGCCATCTCCGTAGGACGGTGAGCATTGGTCTCAGGCAGCTCAGGCTGTGGTAACAAAACACCACTGACTGAGTGGCTTGTAAACAGCAGGAATTTGTTTTCTCACTGTTCTGGAGGCCGGAAGGTGGCGGGATCATAGTGCCACCCGGGTGGGTTCTGGTGCGGGCCCCTTCCTGGTTTGCACATGCCTTCTCTCTGGCCCTGACATGGTGGAGGGGCGAGGGAGTTCTGAGGCACAAACCCCATTCACAGGGCTCCAGCCTCGGGAACTCATCACCTCCCAAAGACCCCACCTCCTGACACCTTCACATTGAGGGTGAGAATTTCACCCTGTGTGCTTTTTGGGGAGAAGCAGGCAGTCCATAACTGTCACCCTCTTTGTATTTGAAAATCAGTCTTGAAGAGCCTAGGAGGAGCGGGGGATATCCTTCAGCTGGATAAATAATAACTATGCATGTGTTAAAAATATGGGCCAAAATCTACCCTAAATGTTAACTCTTCTACTTTACATTTTATATCCATTTATGGTTATTCTTTCAGTATTAAGATTTTTAAAGATTCTTGTGATAATTATGGACAAATTACTCTTAAAACTCAGCTGCATTTGTAACACTTTAAAGAACTAATTGGATGACGTTATTTTTCCCCGAGGCACTGTGGATAGTTGCATAATTAGTGTTTATCTCTCTGCCAGGAATCTTTTTTTTTTTTTCCAGAATAGAAACCTGAAAAGAAACATTTCTTTGCATTAAGTGCTTATTTCACTATGTGACAATCAATTTTTGAATGTAAGAACAAGATTATCATGTATTTTTGGGATAATTCTCGCTTAATAGTGATAATGCTAAAATTATGAAACAATTTGTTTCTTTGAGAACTGCTATTTGCCTGCTCACCAGGTGGGAGCTGATGAGAACGTGGTTGTAAAAATTAAGTTGTATTTGGCTTGTATAAAAGAAGACATTAAAAAAAGCCCTTTTGTTTTTGCTGCTACTGAAGTTGCTTAGCTACAGAAATGAGGTTATTGCAGGCACCTAGAATTTTACCTCCTTCACTTCCACAATGGGAAGAAATTCTCCAGCAAGCACAGGAATCCAACGTTCTGATAAGTAGACTCCTAGGCATCAGGCCCCTTGGAAGGTAGTGACCACGTGTGTGTTGGCGTTGATGTGAGCGTCCTCCAAGCTGGACGCAGGCTGCAGGGAGCAAGGGGCGAGAAGTGCAGAAAGAACAGGCCCCTCGGGAGTGATGAGAAGGTGTTGGCAGCAACGGTTTGGGTTGGTGTCAGGCGCCAGGAGGAGGTGGTGGAGGGAGCTCGCCTCAAGGCAGCCCTGGGGCCCGCTGTTCCTGCAGTGAACTGTGATCTGCAGGGGATGTTGACGGCCACGTGGCAAGGTGTACGGACAGCCTGGACTTAGCTGCCTCAGAATCCTCTAGTGCACGTTGTGAACTGCCCTGCAGGGTTGCACTGCACATTCCTCGGACATAGAGAAGATGCTTGGAACCATTCCCGGCGTGAAGCCAACGCCCTGTGAGTTGTGGCTGCTGCTGTTGTGACTGAGTGCCATCAAATTGGGGCCATTTGCTCTGCTCCGTTCACTTAATTGGGCCAGGAGTGGAGTTGCCATGCCTTCAACAAACTTGACGCGTTGAACGAGAACTCAGTCGATAACGCACTCTGTAAATATATTCTCTTGGCTCAAGTGTTTGAGTAAAGCCCAAGGAAGTGGAGTGGTTCTTCATTATCAGCAGGTGTTTGTGGCAGGGCCAGGTGTGTGGCTTTCAGAGTGAGTGCGACCAAAAGCCTTTTGTCCTCCCAAGGTGGCCAGCATCCCTGTTAAGCATTCCTTAGGCAGAAAGTGGGCTCTGCTGGGGAAGCCTTCTGTTCTCTTGAGGTGGCCAGCATTCCTGGTACGCATTTCTTAGGCAGAAGGTGGGCTCTGTGGGGAAACTTGCTCACGTTCCTGTTTTCTAATTGGAAATTCAAGGTTTCTGAGTATCCTACATCTGAACTTGTACGTTGTCGAGACTGTACACATTTCAATGTTTGTTTCTTCTGATTTTTGGATCTATACAACCTGGCATTTGGCCACAGCTTCCAGGACAGGCTGGATGCAGAGTGAAGTCCTGTCCTCACTGTCAATGTTTGCAGATGTCTTTTGTATAAACTTTGTATTTCTTGAGAGTTTCAATTAGGTTTTTACTTAATTTGACCTTTTAAATTGCTATGCAGATGACTCTACCAGTTAAAATCGTGAGCTAACGTGGATTTTTTTGTTTTGCTCTGATGAATGTTTAAACATTTGCATGCATGCTGGACCTGCTGGAGGTCATTATCTCTCCTTGTCCTTGGTTACTCTTAGAGACTTTGGCTTTCTGGTAAGGTGTGGAAGGCATGAGTGATACAAGGCAAATTGCAGGCTGCAGTGTGGCAGTGTCTGAGAGGTGCAGGCTGCAATGAAGTTAACTTTGCTTCTGTGTCTTCACCTTTCCTTGAAACTCCTGTGCACATCTGTTGCTTCTGAGAGTAAAGAGGAGACTTCCATCATTGAGGGAAACACACACATAACAGAAACAGTTTTAAAAACTAATCATCTAGCTTACATGAGAGCCAACACATTCAGTTTGCAAAGTTTAACTTCTAAGTTAATGAGTAACTTTTCCCCTAAGTCATTAATTTAGTAGCTTATGTTTAGATATATTTTATCTAAAGCAAATTACAAATTTTAAAATCAGTGACTAAACATGTAATAATTTAGGTGTATGGCACCTGAAGGGAACACTGCCAGTATGCTAAAATACTGGATACAGATGCTTAAAAAACATAGTGTAGCACTCTTAAAATGCATGTGCTGTTAGCATGTAACTTGGTGAGTAGTTTTGAGCTATATCTTTAGGAATGTGCATCTTGAATAGTTTAGGGCACCACTGCAGATGTGTGTGTGAGATGTATAAATGCCAAATGCTCTTCTCCCTTCCCTTAAATGAAATCACACAGCTTCCCCCCATCCCCCACCCACCCCCCCTTTTTTTTTTTTTTTTTGAAGTGGAGTCCTGCTTGCTTTTGTCACCCAGGTTGGCATGCAGTGGTGCGATCTCAGCTCACTGCAACTTTGGCCTTCTGGATTCAAGCGATTCTCCTGCCTCAGCCTCCCAAGTAGTTGGGATTATAGGTGCCCACCAACACGCCTGGCTAATTTTTGTATTTTTAGTAGAGACAGGGTTTTGCCATGTTGGCCAGGCTGGTCTCAAACTCCTGACCTCAACTGATGCCCCCTACCTTGACCTCCCAAAGTACTGGGATTATAGAAGTGAGCCATCGTTCCCAGCCAGCTCCCTTCCATAATGATTTATATAGTTGTTTTCGCATACAGGGTCTCGTTGTGTTGCCCAGGCTGGAGTGCAGCCATGCAAATCTTGGCTCACTGCAGCCTTCACCTCCCAGGCTCAGGTGATCCTCCCACTTCAGCTTCCTGAGTAGCTGGGACTATAGACACATGCCACCATGCCCAGCTAATTTTTTTTTTGTCTTTTTAGTAGAGACGGTTTTGCCATGTTTTCCAGGCTGGTCTCGAGCTCCTGGGCTCAAGCAATTTGCTTGCCTCAGCCTCCCAAACAGCTGGCCTTATTTTTTTTTCTTCCATGATTAAAGTCAATTTTGAGAAAACCCTTCAACCTTGCAAATTTAATTTTCTGTAATAATATGCCTCTAGGATAACAATAAAACAAGTATGTGTGGACTGCAGTTAAAAATTTTCCATACGACAAAGCTTAGGAAGGTCAACATTTACAAAGTGCAGGAGGCCTGTTCGGTGCACTTGTAAGAAAGTGCTGGCAACAGTGGTCTGTGGGTGACCCTAATGTGTGCGGCATCCTAACGCTGCGATTGTGTTGCTCATGCTTTTACTGAGAGGCTCCCAGGAGCACGAGACGCTCTTCCTCTGCCGTTGGCCAGCTAGGTAGTGGCTGCTGGAGAAGGAACAAATAGTGAAAGACAGATTTACACTGTGTCACTGTGGCACAGAGGCTAAACCAGGCTCACTTTGTTCTTACAGTTTTAAAAAACTAAGAAGTCCTTAAATATGTGTTACGTTTTATGATTTTTAAGCAGTCGTGAGTCTGTGTCTGTCTCTAGCTCCTATTTGGTGCTCCCTCCGAAGAGAGTTCGGAGAGGCCACCTTTCCTTGTGGAGGTAGCAGGTCCTGGAGAGGTGTTAACCCCGTGGGGTGATTGACCTGGAGGGAGGCTGGGTCAGCATTGGGATCCACCTCCCCTCCTACCCCCAATGCAAGGTCCTCTAAGTTATCCGCCAAGAGAGCTCGGAGACTCCACCTTTCCTTGTGGAGGTAGCAGGTTTTCGGAAGGTGTGAACCCTGTGGGGTGACTGACGGGGGGCGGGCTGGGTCAGTGTTGGGATCCACCTCCCGCCACGTTCCTCTAAGGAATCTGCAGCTCTGAGTCTTTATGATATGGGTGAAATTAACCTGGAAGAGGTGTTAATTTTTAAGAAGTAAATGCCATGCTCTTTTCCCCTCATACTTCACTGTGTTTAAGCAGCATTGGAAGAGAAAGCACTAGTAGCACGTTGGTGTGGAAACAGTCGCACTGGCTGTTTTACGTTGAATCTCTAATATTAAGGTTGCCTGGTAACAGAAGTTTTCCTTTAACAACATGAGGGTGTACATTTTTCTCAGAGAGAACTCTGTTGACTCTGTTGCCCCATTGGCTGAGCTGTCTGAAATCAGTGCTGCGGCAGCTGAAGAGGCTTCTTCCCCTTGGAGAAGCTGCTGGGTTGGCAGGACGCCCTGCCCTGATGGAGTGAGGCGGGTTGGCAGGAACTTTGTGCTGGCACCTGCTGCTCTTTCCTGCCCCCTGCTGGCCGGCCAAGCAGCCTGGCGACAGTGTGCTCTTCGTGGGAATGTTCACAGGGGCAGGCCAGCCAAGGCGTTTGTTCCAGAAACAGCTGCTTCAGAAATGGTTGTGTGTGTGCATTGACCTTGGCAAGAAAGACTTATGTGTGTCTTAAATCTCTTGAACAAAGCAAGCTGGCGTTTCAAATGGATCATGAAGGCTAGCAGACTTAACTTTGCTACTGTTAATATTCAGGAGAAATACTAGGTTTTGATGAAATAAGGCAGGAGTGGCAAGCGACGTGTTTGTGCCTGTGTGACTGAGCAACATGCTGGCCGTTCTACACTGCCGTCTCCGAGCAGTCGGCGTGCGGATATTGGGTCAATTTAGATATCGCTGATCTTTACAGAGATTTGGTCAGGCAGCCCAAGAGCAGATAAACAGGGAAACCCCTGGCTCGCGGAGGCCTTGAAACAGCAAGCTGCTGTTAGCATTGTAGTGAGACACAGTTGCCTGCGTCAGGGGTGTCGGCTCCTTCTGCTTCTAGACTTCGTCTGCTTTACAATAGAAGAGTGTTGTTTGGTTTATCCTCATTGCTCCGCTGTCTTCGCTGTCAAAATCTCAGCCAGCACTTAGCTCCGATGCTGCAGTAATTTCACTATGCTGCTGGCTGGACCCGCCTGGCACAGCTATAAAGCAGGCGGGAGCTTTGCTGAAGGCAGTGACGAGAACCCAAGGCAGGAAATAGCATTGCTGGTCCACATAAGGCAGTGCACCTGCAGCTGAGCATGGATGTGCATGTTCAGGCTAAAGTGGTGTAGGAGAGAAGAAAACTGCCTTTGATTAGTCACTTAAAATGCAAAACACCCAGCCTTTATGAGACCCTAGAACATAGAGCAGGGATCTCGGAGGTGGCAGGTGTGTTTGTGTCTGGTTTTATCACTTAGCTTCTCCAAGCAGCATCTTCCTCATCTCTATAAACTGGGGCTAACACCTGCCCCGCATAGATTTGTGAATGGAACCAATGTACGTGGATGTGGTGTAGCCCTCAGGACCTAGGGAGGACTCGGTTAGTGTCGGTGGTCAATGCATGTTGTACAGGTCCCTCAGGACCTGGGAATGACTCAGTGTTGGTGGTCATGCATGTGAGGTGGTGTAGCCCCCAGCACCTAGGGATGACTCGGTCAGTGTCGGTGGTCAGTGCTTGTGAGATGGTGTAGCCCCCAGGACCTAGGAATGACTTGGTCAGTGTCGGTGGTCAGTGCGTGTAATGTGGTGTAGCCCCCAGGACCGAGGAATGACTCAGTCGATATCGGTGGTCACTGCTTGTGAGATGGTGTAGCCCCCAGGACCTAGGAATGACTTGGTCAGTGTCAGTGGTCATGCATGTTGTATGGGTCCCCCAGGAAGGCAGTCGCTACGAATAACTCCCTGTATTCAATGTCACTGAATGTGAAAGTGGGACCTTGTCTTCCAGTGTGTCTGGTTTGCCTTAGGCCGCGCTGCACCCCATGGTTCCTGAGCCCTGGGCTGAAGTGCGTGCCCTGCTGTGTTGCTTGCGCTGCTTTTGCTGTGAAATGAGAGCTCCTCTCACTGCAGCCAGACTTGTCCCAAGCGTGGGTTGGGAGGAGCCCACGGCGACCCCATCCCTGCCCCTCCTCCCCGCCCCTCCCCTCCTCCAGCTGATCTTGGTGCTGCATTTCCCAGTCTCTGTCCAACAGGTTTCCGCCCTTCTCCTGGAGTCACTGGCATTGTAAGCTGTTGGCCAGCTGATCAGATGATCTGGTGGGGAGCCCAGAGGCTGTCTGAAGGCCACTCTGACCTTGCTCATTAGAAAGCCTCCTGGGCCTCACTCCTGGGGTCGCTTCTCCCTCAAGAAATGGATCAGAGGCAGTCTGGAAGGGGCCATGGATTAGGGGGTCTCTAACTCCCAGTCACCTTCGGGTTTCCCACAGCTCCTGCCACCAATTGCATCTAGTTGGTGCATAATAAATGACGTTTAAATTTAACTGACAAGAGGTCTCCCTTGTGCCTTGACGGTGTTCCTGTGTTTCCTTGTCTGTTCCTGAGAGTAGTGCAAGCAGGGCTTCTCCCGGGGCAGCAGAGCCCAGCTAGGAGGGGAATGGGGAGTGGTCGGCGGATGCTGTGGGCATCTGCTGGGGTTGCACTCGGTGAAGATGGGCCTTAGAACCCTCCTCAGGAGCCCAAGCTGAGGCTCCACAATGAATTGGTTGGGCCTGGGGCTTCCATGTGAAAGCGGCCCCTCAGATGCCCTTCTCCCTTCTGGACGAGCACCCTCCAAAATGCTGCCTGTCGCCCAGATCTCCCAGTGCAATGAGGTCACAGCTGCAGACCTGATCTCATGGAGTCCCTGAGGCATTCGGCAGGAAGGCGAGTGGACTGCGTGTGAGTTTCCACTGTGGAAGCCGCTCTACTCTGTACTCTGTGCTTGAGGTGCCAGATGTTTGGACCTGCCGTGTCTATCGGGGCCATAGTGTGGGGTGGGAGGGGGAGCAGTACAGACAGGTCCAGGGAAGGACCTGGTTGAACCCCAGCTGCCCATGTGCTTGTTGCTGGTCTTGGACAAGCTCCCTAGTTTCTGAGCTTCGGTTTGATCATCTGTAAGACAAGGATGCCACCTGAGTCAGAAGATGTCAGTGCATGCGGGAATGCCTGGCACAGTCATTACGGGTTTTCCTTTGACCTCCTCTGTGCCACTCCCTTGGTAAATCAATAGCCATGCGTGCCACAAGTAAAGTGACGGTCAGTCTGCAAAACCAATTGACCCCTAGTTTTTTATGGTTGAGCATCATGAGTATCCTTGCCAGGAAATGCCATGAAATGTCTTGAGCCTGCTTGTCCAACTCTGTTTCCACAGTGATCCTGGAAAAAATCCAGTTCAGGTCGTGGGAAGTGGGATCTATGTTCTAGCTAGGACAGGCTGAAGTCAAAAGCTCATTTGCTCTGTGAAGAAGTGCCCAGGATGAGACATCCAAGAGCGCCAGGTGGTTGGCCCTGGAGTGGGACGGTCGGGTCTGCGTGGCAGCCTCCAGCACAGCTGTTGGAACGGAGCGGCGTTTTTGAGTGAAGCCTTCTCTGGGTCATGCAGCCCTGATCCGTAGCTCACGACCTCCTGTCTCCAGCCAGTCTCCCCCTTGCCGTCTCCTTCTGAGAAGGTATGTGCGGCACAGCTGCCTTACAAGTGGCTCCTTCTGGACGCTGCAGTTAGGACAGCAGCAAGCAAGCATGGGAAGCTTTTTTTCTCACTTTGGCCAAAATACACAGGGCTGGCTTTACACAGTCCCATTCAGCATCACATGTGTCCATTGGCCACTCACCCATCCATCCGCCACAGACAGGCCCGGCCTGGACTGTTGAGCGGTCTTTGCTGCAAAGAGCTTAGAGGTTCACAGGAAATCCAGAACCGCATAATGGTAACAACACAGCAATACCTGTCATTTATCAAGGATATATTCTGGGCTAGATGCTGTGTTAAGTGATGCAGGTACGTAAGCACTGTTAATCTTCCTTGTACCTATCAGGAAATTGAGGCTAGAGGACATTAATGCTGGGGAGCAGGGAGTAAGGGGACACATGGAGGAACTGAGGGGCTGGCGCTCTGAGCCTGTGGATTCGTGCACAGGCCCTGGCTGCATGGACACTGGAGATAATGATCTGGAGGGGTTGTGGGGCTCTGGGGAAAGATGGAGTCTGACGTGGGTAAGATTTGGATATTTTCAAAAGAGATTTCCAGCCTGGGATGAGGGTGTAAGTGACTGCATCAGGGCGGTGAGCCAGAAAGCCTGGCCGCAGGAGCTCCCCTGTGGGGTGAGGGAGGAAGGCATTGGGGGTGGGTGGCTGAGCAGAGATGGTGGGTTGCCAGGAGCCATCCTGGGCTTGGAAAGAAAGGGAAAGGCAGTGTTCTGCACTGGAAGGGCACCAAGACATGGTTGCAGCTCTTCCTGACAGGGACAGGCAGAAGCGGTACTGATGGTGGAACGCGTAGACTCTACCTTCAAAGAAAGGTTGTAGAAAAGTCCTCTCCTCCTAAAAGTCTTTTAAAACCTGGGCCACTCATTTAAACTTGGCCTCAGGTAAATGGTCAGGAACAGCTTCTGATGAGGACGTGGAGATGGTGCATGCCTCTGATGCTACGTGCCTCTGATTGTGCACAGCCTCTGATTGTGCGCGCCTCTGATTGTGTGCGCCTGTGCGCTCCTCTGTGCACAGCCTCTGATTGTGCGTGCCTCTGAATGTGTGTGCCTCTGTGCACAGCTTCTGATTGTGCATGCTTCTGATTGTGCACAACCTTTGATTATGCACAGCTGCTGTGGTGCCTCTGTGCACAGCTTCTGATTGTGTGCCTCTGTGCATGCTTCTGATTGTGCACAGCCTTTGTGCACAGCCTCTGTGTGCCCCTGTGCACAGCCTCTGATTGTGTGCCTCTGTGCACAGCCTCTGATTGTGCATGCCTCTGTGCACAGCCTCTGAGGATGGGTCACCTGATTGTGTGCACCTCTGATTGTGAATGATGTGCATTTCCCAGGATGAAGTAGATGAGCCTGGTGTCAGGGCAGGTGTGACTTGTGTCAGGCCCATGGAGAAGGAAGAAGTTTAACCCACCCCTTCTTTGGGAATTGCAGGAGAATAACAGAAAGGTGGCTGATTTATACATGGCCATTCTAGTGAGGGGACGACATGGAAGGTTTACTGCTTTCCTGGAAGCTGCTCTGGGCGTTAGCATCACTGGTCATAGACAGCAGCTCAGGAGCCCAGTTAAGGTGCGAGGAGGGACCAGAGCTAGCCCTGTCTGTGCCTGGGCTGTGGTCACCCCGATGGCCAGGTGATGGCTGCCCTCGCACAAAGCTAAGGTCAGAGTCAAGTTGGGGAGTGTCTGCTGTGATGTAGGTGAAGACTGGTCAGTCTCTGATGTCTGTAAGATTCTAACTGTAAAATAACTCATAGATTATAGTTGTTTGGGAAGGTTTACATGTGGTTTTTAGACAGTAAAATGTAGGGGTGTGGCCAGTGTTGAATGACATTTTGTTCAGTGTAACTGACAGGATACTGGGCCTGAGTCCCTGGCCTGCCATTGGCTCCAGGTGGCTTCAGAGGGGGCTGTTTGTACTCAAGTTTTTGCAGATGGAGTGGGATGTGGGCACTGGCTGGAGTGCCCTAACCTCCGATCTTCAATCCTCTGTACTGAAAGGAATGTGTAGGAACAGACTCACCTGTGCATATGTGCATCGTTTTCAAAAGTTTTTGGGAAATATCTAAAGATTTTTCAAGTTTTGAAGGAAGCCGGGATGACACTGGAAATGTCAGCACGAGTCCTGGCTGCTGACCAGGTTCGTAACCTCACCCACCTCTTATTGGGCACAGCGGGTGACCAGGTCCTTAATCTCACATGCCTCTCATTGGGCGCGGCAGGCGACCAGGTACGCAACCTCGCACACCTCTGATTGTACACAACGGGTGACCAGGTCCATAACCTTGCACACCTCTGTACACAGTGGATGACCAGGTCCTTAATCTCACACGCCTCTGATCGGGCGTAGTGGGCGACCAGGTCTGTAACCTTGCACACCTCTGATCAGGCGCAGTGGGTGACCAGGTCCGTAACCTCGCACACCTGTGATTGGGCACAACAGGTGACCAGGTCCATAACCTCGTACACCTGTGATCCGATGCAGCAGGTGACCAGGTCTGTAACCTCACACACCTGTGATCCAGTGCAGCAGGTGACCAGGTCCGTAACCTCACACACCTGTGATCCAGCGCAGCAGGTGACCAGGTCCGTAACCTCACACACCTGTGATCCAGCACAGCAGGTGACAAGGTCCGTAACCTCGCACACCTCTGATCCGACGCAGCGGGTGACCAGGTCCGTGACCTCATACACCTGTGATCCAGCACAGCAGGTGACCAGGTCCATAACCTCACACACCTGTGATCCAGCACAGCAGGTGACGAGGTCCGTAACCTCGCACACCTCTGCTCCGATGCAGCGGGTGACCAGGTCCGTAACCTCGCACATCTGTGATCCGATGCAGCGGGTGACCAGGTTCATAACCTCGCACACCTGCAATCTGACGCAGCAGGTGACCCGGTCCGTAACCTTGCACACCTGTGATCGGGCACAGGTGACCAGGTCCTTAACCTCGCACACCTCTGATCCGGCGCAGCAGGTGACCAGGTCTGTAACCTCGCACACCTCTGATCCGACACAGCGGGTGACCAGGTCTGTAACCTTGCATGCCTCTGATCTGGCACAGCGGGTGACCAGGTCCATAACCATTGATGACTCTGTGCACACCCAGTGACCAGGTGCATCACCACACATGCCTCTGTGCACAGCCGGTGACCAGGTCTGTGACCATGCACCCCTCTGATTGGGTGCAGCGGGTGACCGGGTCCACAACCTCACACGCCTCTGATCAGGTGTGGTGTATGTCTGGGTCTGTGACCTCACACACCTCTGACTGTGCATAGCTGGAGACCAGGTACGGAACCTTGCACAGCACTGATCAGGCACAGCTGGCTGGTCTGGGACCAACTTCGGTGAGGGGCTCGTTTCTTGGGTGTGAAATGGGAATGTTGTGTGGCTCGCGAAGCCCCTCCTTCCTGCTTTGGGGGCTCCAGCTGGCAAGTAGGATGTACTGAGAGCCACTGTATGTCGAGGGATGGGAGGCAGCTGTAGACTGCACGAGTGCCCAGCCCCTTGGTGCAGTGTGTTGTTGCTGGGAGTGGCCCAGTGAGTGCCTTCTGCAAATGGGTTCCGGGGATTCTCTTCTGGTATGTTGGCATATCATTCAGCACCCCCATCACATTTGAGATGAACTGTGCCCTGTGAATGGCCTTGCCCTGGGTCATGACCACATGCTGGACTTGAGCCGTGGGAGCCACATGGACAGTTGGAGGCCTCAGACCCCAAGGCTACACCCACGGGCCGTCTACCTGAGATTTCCCGGCTGCGTTGCCCCAGGCCTCAGGCTGATCTCCCTTGCTGTTGCTGTCCCAGCCCAACGCTGCACAGCTTCCCTCTCAGAAGATGTCATGGAGCTTGTCTGCTCTTTATAAATCTTATGCACATTTGGATGTGTCAGCTTCATGCGGAAGTCCTGCAAGCAGGAGATAATGGAGGCTTGACTCCAGGCTGGTGGTCTTCAGCAGTCTCTCTCCAGCTGCCTCGCAGTGAGTCGAGGTTACTTAAATGTGTCTTCCGAAGGTAACGAGCATGGGAAGTGTGCTGAAGCGTGTAAATGCCACGCAATGCAAGGTGGTTCTAGGAATACCGGTACCGCTTGCGTTGCCTGGCGTGATGTCATGTAGAGGTCATGGTCCCCTTTACTTTTTCACCCGCGTTCCTGATCCCCTTTGGCCAATGGCTCACTGTCGCAGACACTGCTCCAAATCTCTGGGTTTCTCAGCATCTTTACTTCTCCGGGAAAAAACCTGCCCATCATCCTGCTACCTCTGAAAAGGGGTTTTTACAGGAGGTGGTGACGCTACAAATGTCAATATAGGCCCACAAAGCATCCTACTGGTGTCAGGGGCACCTAGAGGAAATACATCTGGGCAGGTGGCCTCCATCTCCCCTGGTGTCAGGAGCACACAGAGGAAGCACAGCTGGAAAGGTGGCCTCCATCTCCCCTGGTGTCAGGGGCACACAGAGTAAGTACAGCTGGGCAGGCGGCCTCCATCTCCACTGATGTCAGGGGCACACAGAGGAAGCACAGCTGGGCAGGCGGCCTCCATCTCCCCTGGTGTCAGGGGCACACAGAGGAAGTACAGCTGGGAAGGCGGCCTCCATCTCCACTGGTGTCAGGGGCACGCAGGAAGCACAGCTGGGCAAGCGACCTCCATCTCCCCTGGTGTCAGGGGCACACAGGAGGTGCAGCTTGTTTATTACCAGGAAGTACAGCTGGGGATCAGCCAAGAGCCTTAGGTAGGGGGTTGCCCCTTGCCTTGATCACTAAGACACAAATTGTAGCAGTAGAGGGTGGAGATTCCCCCCTCTACTCCTGAAGTGTTTTACTTTCTCTTGTTTTCCCAACAGCCTCTCTTGGCCTCCTGAGCTCCTTTGTGTGTGTCTGTGTATCCTTGTAGAGGAACTGGAGATACTGCTGGAAAGGTAATAACTCTGTATTGACGAGGTGCCAGTTATTAGTCTGTTGCCTTAAAACATCTACGATTGGAATTGCTCCTCAGAACACAACTGGATATGTCGCCGTTCTCTGTACAGTTGTTTTCTTTTGAGGAGGTACGCACGGTTTCGAGAAGGGTGCTGGGCTGCAGTAATGTGGGTGTGGACACAGGTTTCAGCAGAATAGTATCCCTCGGAGGGCAGGGTGGTGGGGATCCCATGGGTTCATGGTGGTTTTGTTGAATGAATGAATGAATGAATGATTAAACCTAGCACTGAGAAGTCACATGAGTTCCTATAGAAGCAGCTTTGAGTGTTAAGAAATGGAGATTAAAGGGCTCACCTGTTCTCTTTGAGTACGATTTAGAGTCACTGCTGCTTGGAGCTGAGGGTTTGACATGCAATAAAAGCCATGATGCTGCCATAGGGTGTGACGTTTTAGTGACTTGGGTTGTTGTCTTTTATTATGAGGCTGAAAAGAACCAGGTTAGCAGTAACTTTTTGTTACTCAGGCCTTATGCTTTCTTAGGAAAAAGGAAGATGTCCTAAATTTTTAGTGGCAAGGTGACGGAACACGGGGAAGCGTCTCATCTCATTACTCATGACTTGGTCATGGAGCCTGTGTGTGCTTCTCTGCCCGGTCATCTTGCGGCCTCAGAGTCCCGTCCTCGCTCTCCCGGACTAATGTGGCCATCCTAGGGATCATACTTGCAGGTCTGATGTCAACATTGCGTGCTGGATTTTCTCTCCCAGGACTTCCAGGTGGTTCGTGCCTGGAATGGTTCTGTGGTGGCAGGGTATGCATTACATCGAGGGCTGGCCTCGGCACGCCGGCATGGGTTTGCCATCTTGCAGGTGGGAGCCCCGTGGTAGGTGGCTACTTCCCTTGTGCACCTTTTCTGGTGTGGCCTTTATTCTCCATGGGGCGTTAGAACTAGTTTTTGCCCCACAGTGATTTGACAGTGATTGATGTGCTGTGGGTCTCCAGCTCAAGGAGATGGGGATAGATACTCTTTGTTGCTCTTTCATGCTCTGGGTGGGCAGACAGTTGGATTGAAGGCTGCAGGTGATGCCTGTATGTGTTACAAAATGAAGAGAGAGCATTTCTGTGAAATCCTCTCTGTTTACATAATTAGACCAATTTTATCTATAACCCAGAAGCTGAAAGCAGTTGACTTTAAGTATGATCAGCAAGCTGGAATTTAATTCTTGAGTAAAATAGTTACTGTGGAAATGAGTCTTTGGACTTGGAATTGAAATGAATGGTTGCAAATTTAGGGGAAGTGACAGTAGTGGGTTTAGACAAAATGTCTGATGTAGACGGCAGAGTTTTTCAGGTGCATATAGAACCGTGATGAAAATGGTAGGGACAAAGAAGGATTGCCCTGTCCTGAAAGAGTTAAAAAGTGGCTTACAAATGCAGACTGAGTGTGCTTATGGAGGCCCATCAGCGTAACTCCGAGTTCAGCACAGCAGAAGGTTAAGAGCTGTAGGGATATTTCTGGATGTTCTTCAAATGACTTTCACCTGTTTGGAAGCTGTGGTTAGTGCCCACCCGTTCTGGGTCTGTCAGTGACTTCTCCTGGGTGGTCAGGTGGCGCTCTCAGAGAAAGACTCAAGGAAGACTTCCATTGTTTTCCTCCAGCTTTAAAATACATCTTTGTAGCCCTTGGTTCTATTTGTTTCTCCTTTGTCAAAGTTTTTATTTTATTATTTTTTTAAATTTATATATAGTAGCACCTCCACTCTCTTTGGGCATTTCTGTGAGTTCCCTATGGTGGTTATTTGCAATCCATCGATCTACTTCATTGAAGTGGCTGTTCGATCTTTGCCAGTTTTGTAATTGGAATGTTTATTGTCCTCTGTTTCTTCCTTTTCATGTAACTTAGCTTATCTGTATCTACAGAAAGTGCTGGTGGGATTTATGTTGGAATTGTAATACGTCTGTAGGTCAGTGTAGAGAGAATTGGCATCTTGACCGTGTTGCCGCTTCTCTGGGACTTGTGGCTCAGTTGATGTAGCTCTTTTCTCTCTTGCATCAGTATTTTGTGGTTTTCGTCATACACATTCTCTGCATATTTTGTTAGATTTACACCTAAGTGGTTTTTCTACAGCTACTGTAAATGGTATTGTTTTAAAAATTTAGGTCCCAAATACTAATTGCCAGTATGTAGAAGTAAGATTTGACTGTGTCGTGACCCCGCTAAACTCAGGTATTGCATCTAGGACTTAATTTTGTAGATTCCTTGGGAATTTTTATATGTAGGCTTTTGGTTTTACTTCTTTCTGTTTTCAGTTTCTTTGATTTGTGCTCTTTATGGTGTCTTTCTTTTTACTGGCTTTGAGTTTACCTTTTTAAATTAAGATAGAAGCTTAGGTTATGGACCTGAAACCTTACTTTTTTTCAAATACGTACCTTTCATGCTGTAAGCTTACATCCCATCATTATTTTGGCTGCATTTCATAGATTTTAATTTTTGTTTCAGTTCAGTTGAAAATTATTTTCCTTGGAACGCTCATGGTGATTTTATTTAGTTCACCCAGATCTCATTTTAGCAAAAGATAAAAATTCATGCAGGTTTAGTTTCTGCATGCGCCTCATAATATATCTTCACATTCTGTGCCTTGACCAGGAAATAATTGAGCTTATTGGGGAGATGGTTGTATGGTGTATTGGTGGTGTAAAAATTATGTGGGAATTTGAATGTTTGAACATAGGGTCTCTGTCACCCAGGCTGGAGTATAGGGGTGCAATCAGAGTTCACTGCAACCTCGACTTCCCAGGCTCATGCAGTCCTCCCACCTCAGTCTCTGGCGCAGCTGAGACTACAGGTACATTCCATCACACCCAATTAATTAATTAATGTCATAGAAATGGAGTCTCGCTGTGTTGCCCAGGCTGCTCTTAGACTCCTGGGCTCAAGTAATCCTCCCACCTCAGCCTGCCAAGGCACAGGGAGCCAGCCCACCTGGCCGGGAATTGAAGTGCCGTGCGGGTGCAGAAGTTTTACGTTTGTTGTTCTGATATTGCCAAACACCTGACATGGCACCTGGCATGCAGTAGGTATGTAATGCATATTCTTGAATCAGTACTGCGATGCTCATGTATTGAATTCCGTGTAATTTTACTCTCATTTGTGTTTCTCTGTGCCAGTCCTTTTGCTTGTCTGGGCTCCTTTGTTCTGCAAGTTACCTTGTAATATGATCATGTTCTTCAAGCTGTTTTGCACTTTGATTATTGGCCTCTTTTTTTCACTTTAAATGAATGAAGACCCACCCCCCCATTCTCTCTGATTGGATATTTTCATCTTCCCTCTATAATTGGGATATAGGATACCAATGCATGTCTCTTCATAAACATATTATAATAATCCTTGAATACACATATGCTTATGTAAACAACAGGGATTTGATTCTTTTATTGTAGGAGACAGTATTGCAAAGCAGAAATCTTTGCTGACAAGTTCTAATTGTATCAGCGAGTATAGGCTTACATACGTTCTACTTTGTTTGCCTTGTGAATAAAGTATATTCTTAATCATTATATGTAATAAAGGTTGGGCAGAATCTTTTAGAAAGGATGCTTCCACAAATTAGTTTGTACTGTCAACATTATTATTTAAATAGCTAGTGAAGCCATCAAAATCTGACCACGTTTACATGTTGCGCAAGGAATTGTCTCTGCTTTCCTCCCTGCAGCTCGGGGTATTTTTGACGCGATGTGAATTTGTGCAGAGAAAGCCTCAGTGTTTCCTGGAGGGATGCCCCCAGCTCACTGGTCTCAGAGAGTTGTCACGTTTGTATGAACTTCTCTGGAATAACACTTCTCTGGAATAACTTGAGCTGATTACATATATCTTCTGGTCAGTCATTTGCCACCTCCACTCTCCAAAAGAAAACCTCAGTCCTCTTAAATCAACTGCAAGCCTCTTCAGGACTGAACTATTATTTTAGAAAGCAAGATTGTCAGAAAATTCAGCTTTAAGGATGATATAAAGCTCTCGGTATCTTCTGAGTCCTGAACCTGTGAGGGGAGGATGATGCTGTCATTCCTCTCCTGGTGGGACCCAGCCTGCCCCATGTTGTTTTCCATTTCTTACCCAGACGGGGCGATTTGTTTAAGAAAATCACTGGAGTCATTGACTTAAGCATCCCTTTACTTCCAGCTTGCACAAAGTTTTAAAATAAAACTTTTTAAATCTTTTATCCAGCAAACATTTGGTGATACTGTGTCTGTGTTTTGCGTACAGTTTTTCTGTTTTATGTGTGGCTTCTGTGTTGTGTAGGATTTCTGTTTCATGTACTATACTCTGTCCATTGTGTGGCGCACAGTAGCAATTAAATATTTGAGGGATGAATGAACGAGGAAATAAAGTCCAGGATAATTTCTATGGCATTTGGAAATTCTAACATAAAGTCTAGGTGCATGTACAGTGTTTCCAAGCAAGGGCCAAGTGAAAGCTGCAGTATTTGTGTTTGATTAATTGCTAAGCAGCAGTCACTTTCTCCTCGTGTATCTTGGATTTGTGGGGTCACAGGATCTACTGAAATAGTACTGGATAATGTCTGACGGAGCAGCCAGGGGCTGGTGGCCATAGGTCTCGGGAGGAGAGCATGGAAGCAGCTGTGGGCCCTGCTCCTGAGACAGGCAGGGGTTTGAACCTGCCTTCACCCCAGACGCTGATGTGCAGGGAGGTAGGTGTCGGGGAAGCTGGTGGGCATTGCCTGCAGGGGTCCCCGGGATATACAGATGTAGGGGAGGGCCCGGCTGAACCCACATCTCCTGTGAAGGCTTGCAGTAGTCTGCGCTTGCTGAGGGGTCCTCAGTTCTGTTCCCTGGGTCTGAACTTGCTCTCAGTGGCCATGTCTGCCTTCAGAACCCACCTGAGCCAAGAGCTGGGCTTGGGGTTGGGCTCCTTTCTTTCTCCTGGGGTGGCAGGGCCAGGTCACTGGAGATGAGTCCTAGTCAGCACCGAGGCTATTCACAGGTTCGAGGGGCCAGTGTATCCGTGCCTGCTCTTTGATAAAGTGAATAATTTGACGAATGATAACTGGACATTTCGGAGTTCCTTTAAAATGGTATCAGGAAAGCCCCTGATATGGTTTGGCTCTGTATCCCCACCCACATCTCATCTTGAATTGTAATTTCCATAACCCCCACGTGCCAAGGGCAAAAGCTGGTGGGAAGTGATTGGATCCTAGGGGATTCATCCATGCTGTCCTTGTGATTTTGAGGGGTTCTCACGAGGTCTGGTGTTTTGATACATGTGGGGCTCCTCCCTCTTGCGCACCTTCCTCTCACCTGCCACCACGTCAGACATGCCTTTGCTTCCCCTTCCCCTTCCTCATGATCATCAGTTTCCTGAGGTCTCCCCAGCCATGTGGAAGTATGAGTCAATCAAACTCTTTCCTTTATAAATTACAGAGTCTTGGGCAGCTCTTTACAGCAGCGTGAAAATGGACTGATGCAGCCCAGCAGCCCACAAAGCGAGAAGGCGACAGTGTGAGTGCTGCTGTCAGGTTGCGGTGCTGACGAGAGGTCAGTCCGCGCAGTGTGTGGCGAACCTCAGCTGTGTGGCCATCGAGGGGTTCAGCCGTGCCATTCTCATTGAGCAGCCTGTTTTCAATGTGTGAAAAAGAATAAAAATCATCAATAGGACTGAGTTTTCAGAGTCAGTGCCTTGCATGAAAACTGGTAGTTGAGAATCCCTCAAGGAAAGCAGTTTTTCTCTGAAGTCAGCAGTGCTCTGCAGCACAGAGGAGCATTGGTGAGAAATGCCGGCATGTATATAAATAACATCATAGAAAATATGCATTCACAGTTCTCAGAAACCATATTTTATCTGTAATTAGCTGGCAGGACTCAACAAATGCTCATTGCCCCCTTAACTTGCATGCATGGCAGACACTTTTTTTTAGGCCTGGGGTGTTGCTGCAGGACGGTGAGTGGGGTCCTCGCTCTTCCCAAGGTACCCTGGAGCTGATAGGAGGTTTTGTACTCGGGGATGGAGATCAGGGCATGCTTGAGCCCAGAGTCTTGGGGTGAGCTGACTTCTTCATTGAAAAATTGCATTTGCTGAGAAGGAATGGGCAGAAACTTCATTTCAGGTAAATGAAATGGAAGTCAAACAGTCATCCCTTGACAGAGGTGCATTTCTGACGAGCCCCCTAAGAGAACCCCCTGGGCAGCAGGGATAAATGAGTGTGACTCTGCCTTGTTCTACACGTCCTGGTGGGGTCTGTCAGATGTGACCCCGAGGAGAGGCAAGCATCTCTTCTGGCGCCTGCTTCTGTGGCCCAAACTGCTGATGGTGAGTGGGATCGGTGTGGAGATGCGGGGACTCTGAGGTCTTCCTTCAGCTGAGGCATCTCCTGTTAGGGCCGAGCCATTCCCTGGGTACACCATGTCCCTGTCTTCTGCTTCCCTGCCCTTCGTGAAGAGGTGATCAACGTGACAGCAGCAGCACCACCATCACCACAGCCAGGGAAGCTGGCTGGATAGCAAGAGGTCGGAAAACACTCAAGTACTGTGTTCATAAAACTCATGACAGAGGCTGGATTTGGTGGCTCATGCCTGTAATCCCGGCACTTTGGGGAAGCCCAGGCAGGAGGATCACTTGGGCCCAAGAGCTTGAGGCCACTTGGGCAACACAGTGAGACCCTATCTCTACAAAAAATATACAGTTATCCAGATGTGGTTGTGCCTGCCTGTGGTCCCAGCTACCCAGAAGGCTGAGGTGGAAGGATCACTTAACCCTGGGAGGTCAAGGCTGCAGTGAGCCATGACTGCACCACTGCACTCCAGCCTGGGAAACAGAGTAGACCTTGTCTCAAAAAAAATTGTCTTTAATCTCATGACAGATATTTTCCCTGTCCCAACCTGTTCCAAAACAGCGATTTTTTTGGTGCTTGCGTTTTGTATTTCAACTCCAAATGTATGACTGTTGCTTCAAGAAATTCTTCCTCTGCGTCCCATCTGTATGGTGGAACCAGCCCGATGCCCTAACACTACTGGATGCTTCTCTGCATGGCCTTGTGTGTGTCAGAGGAGCCCTGGCTGCATGTTCCGCTTCCTTGGATCCAAGAACTTGCTGTATGTGGCAGGACTGATCTTCACTACATACAGTTTGGATTCCTCAGGATGGACGTCTGGAAGAAGACACAGTCTTGAGCTCATTGCCGCAGCAAACACGGTTTGTGAGAGAAGGACACCTGCTTCTCCTTCCAGAGCTGCCCTGCTGCTGATGAAGATGCATTCTGAAGTTGGTCAAGAGAAGCAGCTAACACAGCAGAACCACCAGGAAGTACTGAGGGGCGTGGGAGGGGAGAGCCTGTA
The DNA here is from genome assembly GCA_963573385.1 of Cacajao melanocephalus. NCBI lineage: Eukaryota > Metazoa > Chordata > Mammalia > Primates > Pitheciidae > Cacajao > Cacajao melanocephalus. Next base: position 73,136 of record CAUYLG010012661.1, on the reverse strand, counting down.
TTCCTTCCCACCCCCTGCCTGTTGAATTTTTAAAATCTCCAAGATGTAGAGTTGGCCCTCTAGGTCAGTAGGTTCTATTACCCTAGATTCAGTCAAACTGAAGGTGAAAGTATTCAGAAAGAAAAGAATGCTCTAACCTGCTCTGAACATGTGCAGACTTTTTCATTTTCATGATTCCCTAAACAGTGCAGTACAACCACCGTTTACACAGAACTCATGTTGTTTTGGGTATGACGAGTAATCTAGAGAGTTAAAGTACACAGGAGGGCATGCTTAGGTTCTGTGCAGATGCTGCACCATTGTCTATGAGAGACTCGAGCATCCGTAGAGTTTGGGATCCTGATCCCCTGGAACCCCTCACCCATGGACACTGAGGGATGTACTTTAGCATGCTTTACTCACTGGAAAAAACAGAATTTTTTCCACATAGACCAACATTTAAAATCTATAAATAGTTTTTAGGGAGGAGGAAGGGAAGGATTTCAGGGTTTTTTTTTCCTCCCTGAATTCAAGCTATTAATAACACATTCCTCACGTTGTAGTTAATTCCTGTGTGTGGTGAAAATACCTTAGATACCTTCTCTAACTGAATTGTAGGCAGACGATACATTGCTACTAACTGTAGTTACCACACTGTGCATTGTAGTTAACTTGTGTGTGTGGTGAGAATAGGTAAGATCCCTTCTCTGACTGAATTGCAGGCGGACGATACCTGTTCTTAACTGTAGTTACCACGATGCATTGTAGTTAATTTGTGTGTGTGGTGAGAATACCTAAGATCCATTCACTAACTGAATTGCAGGTGGACAATATGTTGTTATTAACTGTAGTTATCATGCTGTGCATTATATCTCCAGAATTTACTCATCTCTTCATGAAATGTTTGCCCTGGACCAGCATCTCCCTGTGTCTGCATCCCCAGTCCCCGGTAACCCCTATTCTACTCTATTTCTATAAATTCTACTCTTTTAGATGCCCTGCATAAGTGAGATCATGCAGTGTTTGTATTTCTGTGCTTGGTTTATTTCACTTACAGGTTTACCTATGTTTTTGCAAATGACAGGATTTTGTTCTTTAAGGTCAATAGTATTCATTGTGTCCGTACACCATGATTTCTCTGTTCATTCACTGACGGACACGTAGGTCAATTCCACATCTAAGTGATTGTGAATAGTGCTGCGGTGGACATGAGCACATGCAGGTATCTCTCCGTTAAACTGGTTTAAATTCCTTGGGATATTTACCCAGACGTGGGATTGCTGGATCATAAAGGCTTGTTTCTAGTTTTGGAAGATGCTTCATGCTATTTTCCACAGCAACTGCACTGATTTGCATTCCTATCAACAGTGTGCTCCACATCTTTGCCAACACTGCAGAATTTACCTTCCTAGATCCTCTTGGGTTCTGTGACGCGGGCACAGGTGGCCTGACCACTTACTATACCTCTCTCTCAGCTTTGCTCTCTCATGCTGCGTTGGACTGGATGAGCAGCCTCTTGGATTTCGTTGACTCTTGGGTGCTTTGACTTAAAAAGGCAACTGAGCAGAAAGCCATAGCTACTCCTCAGCTGCTTAAATGATTCTGCAAAGACTTAAAGTCAAACTCTGGGCCAGAGGGTGTGTGCTTCTAAAATGGGAAGACAGTGCTTGATGTATTGTGGAAAGTTGAGGTTCTGTTGGCTCCAGTGCTGAGCTCGCTGCTCGCCTGTGACTCTGGCGTGAACACAGCGGCTGTGGAGCGCTGTTGACAGAGATGTGCTCTTCCTGGGGTTTAGGAATTGGGATGGCATGCACTTTTGTGTTTGCTGAGGTTAGCCCATTTCTTTCTGTTGTCAAAGCGATTCAGTCTTTGATAGCCTTAGCAGTTCTCTTGTTTCCCTGAGAGCACTTTCTGATGCAGAATGGGTCACGTGGCGCGGGGTTGCAGCCGTCCCCTGTGGCCTGGCATCCAGGATAGACTGATCCACTGCTCACCTCGGGGTGGTCCAGTGTAACTTTTCAGATCCTGGAAGTGATGTGGACATTTGTTTCTTCCACTTGTCCTCCCCTCCTTCAGCAGGGCTGTGACATTCTCCCTGCTGTGGCATCTGAAGGATCTCCTGTAGTCAGGGGTGGGACGGCAGCGCAGGGCCAGGTAATTCTGCGTGGTGACTTTGTTTGGTAGGCATCTTGGACTTGCTGAGACTGTCATCTGTGAAATCAGGATGAGAATGCTTGTGGAATCCATCACGTTTAAATGCCATAGTTGTCTGTAAAGTCTGCAGTAGGACCCCAGCTTTGTAGGTAGGTAATCAGCCTCCATCCTTTCCCCTATCCACCTGTCCTCAGGTTCATGCTGTCTCCCAATCCAAAGAAAAAACTCTGAGGAGTCTCTCCCTCTTTCTGTTGGGGAGCAGAGGGTGGAGCGCAAGAGGCTTGCTCTCAAACCCTGAGGCCCAAGGTGGCCATCTGAGAAGAGCCCACAGGGAGGACCGGGCCATGCTGGGTCCAGTTCTACATTTCAGCTTCTAAATGTCTAGCTAGAAATCATGGAAGCTGGGCCTCATTGGCCCTACCTTGCCCCTTCTCCCTGCCCCCACCACCAGAAAATCTAAATACAACATCCAGTAAAACCAACTTACTGGTGAGGCCTGAGATTTGGAAAACTGAGAATCAGCATCATGAGAAACGTAAATAGCTGGGGTAATACCGGCAGTGTCTTCTCAGAGCTGCCCTTCTACAGAGGGTGATTTCTTTTTCCTTTTTGTGTGAAGGAGGGATTTCCAACTCCCAGAAGATACTGGAGAAATTACGCTTGCCTGGAGTTTTTAGCAAGTTACGACAGCAGTTTTGTGTGAAACTGGCATGTTCAAATCTTCTGACTGGCCAGGACTACCGCTGGGGCATCTCTGGAGACCTTGTGCAGAGCCCCCACTCTTGCAGGGACAGGAAGCAGGGGGGTGTTGCGAGGCTGCAGGAGGACTGGAATCTCCTCAAACTCACAAAGCCTCTGCTCCACATGCACATCGCACCCTCCCTTCGAATTGTTAAAAATTCCATTGGCATTCGTATTTTAAGTCCTTCAGGGACTGTTAATACTACGATGTTTTCTTTTAACATCCGAAGCTTATTTTCAAGACCGCTGAGGTAGTGTGAACTTCTGTTGATCTTTGTCCTGTTCTTTTGATCCACGTGTTGAAAGTAGAATGGACTCCAAGCTCTTTCCTTTAATCCCCCTTCCAACTGGAATTCTTAACATACCAAATAGAAGAGCTACAGGGGACAGAACAAATTCAGAAAACCAAAAAGGTAAAACTCGAAGTGACCTGAACATCTGAATGCAACAGTGTGTCTAAAACCTTCTTGCTCCTGCCGTTAATTAAATGTTTCCTTCCTGCTCCTGCCATTAAGAGAGAGAGAAAGTGTGTCTGTGTGTGTGTGTGTTTGAGGCAAGGTTTTCCTCTGTCATCTGGAGTATGGGAGCACTAGGTACTAAATAACAATAAATAATGTTTTTATTAAACGGAAAGCTTTGGTGAATGTATGAATCCCAGTGCAGGCTTTATGTTTACCCTGGCTCCTTTATTTAAAAGATCTTTATGGAATTTAAGCTGCCCATACTATACTCGCACTGGAATTGTGGTGGGGGCTGGTGAGAATGAGGTGGTGATGGGCACAGCAGGTGCAGGTGGAACCACAGCAGAGCAGGTGAAGGTGGAGGGGCAAGTCGGGAAGGACTTGGAGGCCCCGTGGGGAGTTTGGTCTCAGCCCAAACAGCAGGGAGAAGCCTCTGACTCAGTTTGGGGAGACAGGCTCACCACGTTTGCATTCTTGTAGTGACCCTTCTGGCTGCTTCCTGGGGTGTGCGTGGGGTCAGGAGCCTCAGCCCCAGAGCTTGGAGCATCTTGGCAACACGGGAGCCTATGTGTCCGTGGTCTCAAGATGGTGATTGACATCAAAGCAGAATAACAACTGTGTTCTCAAGGGATTGGGATTTTGAGTTTCTCCCTGGTCCCTGGTTTTCCAGCGTTCATCTTCTTTGCCTCTCTCCCATGAGGGGTGATTCCTGTGGCCCTGAAGGCTGCACAACAGGTCTGTGTTCATGAGTCTCCCCTTGACTCGGGCGTCTCTCACAAGTTGAATGTGTAACAGATATTGAATGAGTGCTTGTTGAATTTTTTAAAGATTTTCTTGCATCCTTAGTGCTTTGAGACCTTCACATCCTGTGTGTTTGATCTCTCTATCTGCGGTAGCAGGTATATAGGTGCTATTACCTGTTTTTTAATCCATGAGAAAAATGAGACCCACATTAGTTAGCTGGCCTGTGGGGGGCCCATGCTGTGCTCAGCTTGCTGGGGTGAGAGGACGTCCCAGGTCCTCCTGCCCCTGTCCCCAGTGCAGGTGAGGGGTACACGCAGGAGCTATTACCAGCCTACAGCTTCTGCTGGAGAACAAAGAAGCCTATCGGAGATTAAAAAAACTCAGCCTTGCTGAGAGGGCAGTGCCTTCTGGGTTCTCCCGGTTCCTTATAAAGCAGTACGCTCAGGGGAGCAGCAGCACCAGGGCTCCTGATATCCGTAGAATTCCGAACATGGAAACAATTGCTTTGTAATATACAGCATTCACTCCAGCATTAAATAATCCCCTGACCCTTCGCATGGAAACCATCACTGCCGAATGGGTCTGTGTGCTCGGAGCTGAGCCCCACCGTGGAAGGAGCTCTGTGGCCTGTGCCCTTCATCCCTGAGGGCCACAGGGCTCTCGAGTAGCACTGACTCTGCATGGGGCCAGATTGGCTGGTGTGGGCCAGGCCAGCGAGGAAGGGCCCCCAAGCCACAGGGGCTGGGTGTCCCCTTCTGTCGTTTTAACCCTGCGTTTACTGGGCAGACCTTTCCTTGCTTTTCTAAGAATTGGGTTTTGCCTTGAAACTCTGGACTGCAACCTAAGTGAAAAAAAGAATTCTTCCATTTGGGAACGGAAAGAACACTGTGTCATTGTTCTGCTGGTGACTTTGTCTTACTGGGGTATCGCCTATTACCTATTACTGTATTCGCAGAGGAAACATTGGTTGCTTCACAATAAAGGACAGCTTGTAAAAGCCCACTGCTAGAAGGTTTGCTCATGTAAACTTGCAACAAGTCTATGATGGGAATCTTTTGGACCTCTGTCTGCCAGATGCTGAGGTAGTTCAGAGTTAAAAATGACTGGACTTTTTCCATGAAAACGTAGCAAGAGCCTGTGAGCCCTGAGCTTTGGGGGCTGAGTGAGCCTGGTCTCAGGGGCTGCGGCGTGAGGCACTTTGGGGCAGCATGCACATCAAGCCATTGTCTTCTGCACTTTGGTGATAAAATTGTCATAAGTTTCCTCTCGGCCCGCCCCCCAGTCACTGAACAGGCAAATGATCTCCCCACGTCTGCCTTGGTCTTCCGTGCTCCCAGCTAGTCGCTTATCCACAGGTCTCTCCGCATCAGGCACAGACATCTGTGTGTGTGTGTGTGTGCACTTGTGTGAGTACGTGCAGGAGCACACTGGCTTCCATTTGTAACAACCGGGTCGAGGCGCAGTTCTATGGGACATTGTCCAGTTTTAAGGATCAACTGTGCGTGTGTGTTAAAAATAAACCGTAAACAGTCATCCACGACATCACACAAGCTATACTGTGTGATTGGTGCTGTGGGCACCAGGAAGCATCATCCAAGCAGGGCGGGGGCTGGGAGAGGGCAAAGCTGAAAGTCCTATTTCCTTTGGAGAGGGGCACTTCCCAGGCAGGTTATGGAGTGGGGAAAATGTGCAGGGGTGTGAAAACACCAGGAAGGCTCAGGAAGCCAGGGTGCAGTCTCTGGACACTGTATCAGCTTTAGAGTAGAAGTCTCTGGGCGTGGTTTTCATGGAACAAGGTTTTGGAGCTGGACAGACTTGTGTCTTAGTTATATGGTCCTGGGCGAGGAACATAAATACTGTCTGTACCTCAAATTCTCATCTGTAAAATAAGTTGTTATAAGGATTAAATAATGTATTTTTTGGGGATGCGCCGGCAAACCCTCCTGTGAAGAGCTGGATAGAACTCTGTCTTCCTTGCAGCTCTGTAAGCAGCAGGCTATGAGCACAGGGTGTCTCCAGAAGTGGCCCAGAGCCTGGGCTCAGACTCGAGACTTAGCTTGCAGACCCTGGTTTGGGAGAAGCGCAGGGCGTGGAAGTGACTCAGTGGTGCTGCCCTTTCCCACCTCCTAGGTTTTGAGAGATGATAGTAACCTGGGATTTCTTAGTCTTTTCTGGAAATTTTCTTTGCTGATTGATTGGGGGTTCGATTTAAATCAAGCCAAACACCTGCTTTTCAGTAGCAGCTTCTCCTTTTGTCTGGCCCTTCCCGGTCCTGAGATTCACTGCAGAGCCTGTGTAGTGAGGATCATGAGAAGACGTGTGCAGTTAGGCCTGCAGGAATGACTCCCCTGGGGAGAGGAGCCATGGGCCTGGAGGAACGCAGTTGTTCCTCCCGCTGGGGGCCTTGGCAATCTGAGCTTTCTAAAGTGAGACGGAGTTCACCATCAGTTTTCTTTGATGCCAGCCTCAACTGAAAATTAAGGAAGAGCAGTTCCCCACCCTTAAATGTTCAATTGAGAAATTAGTGAGACTTGGGAGCTGAAATCTGAGTGTAGACAGGGCTTTCAGGATGGGACTTGATCATAGAATTGTGCAAGGCAGACTGCAAGGCCAGGACACTGGAGCAGTGGGGCAGTCAGCTGGGAGAGCCACCAGGACACTGGAGCAGCAGGGCAGCTGGCCGGGAGAGCCATCGGGACAGTGGAGCAGCGGGGCAGTCGGCCAGGAGAGTCATCGGGACAGTGGAACAGTGGGGCAGTCGGCCGGGAGAGCCATTGGGACAGTGTAGCAGCAGGGCAGTCGGCCAGGAGAGCCAGTGGGGCAGTCGGCTGGAGAGCCACCGGGACACTGGAGCAGCAGGGCAGTCGGCCGGGAGAGCCACCAGGACACTGGAGCATCAGGGAAGTTGGCTGGGAGAGCCATCGGGACACTGGAACAGTGGGATAGTGGCCGGGAGAGCCATCGGGACAGTGGAGCAACAGGGCAGTTGGCCGGGAGAGCCACCGGGACACTGGAACAGCAGGGCAGTTGGCTGGGAGAGCCACCGGGACACTGGAACAGGAGGGCAGTCGGCCAGGAGAGCCATCGGGACACTGGAGCAGCAGGGCAGTTGGCCAGGAGAGCCACCGGGACACTGGAGCAGCAGGGCAGTTGGCCAGGCGAGCCACCGGGACGCTGGAACAGCGGGGCAGTCGGCCGGGAGAGCTGCCTGGCATGTTGCTGTGTGGCAGGGCAGGTGTTCACCCATCATCATCCTGGTGCAGCTGTGTTCCATCTGCTCCTGGCCCTTTCTTTCCTGTTCACCGGGGTATTTCCTCAGTTGCAGGGAGCAGGCTCTGGAGGTGACTCCTCTAGATGCTGAGCACGGGACAGAATGGGTAGAGCAGCTTCCTCCTCACACCACCACCTTTCAGGCCAGGCTGGGAACCATAGGGAGAACAGTGCATCGGCTATGCTGCCTTTTCAGGGGATCCCAAGGCTGAGCGTGTGGATGGGGTCGGTTTCTGCTCTGTCCTTGTAGGTGGAATGACCCAGCTTCTCTGGAGCAGGAGAGGGGATCCCAAGGCCAAGTGTGTGGATGGGGTAGGGGATAGGGGGTTCTGCTCTGTCCTAGTAGGTGGAACGACCCACCTTCTGTGCAACATAAGAGGGGAGCTTGAGTCGGCCAAGCCCGCTAAGCTGGATGCCTCTTCCTCTGTCATTCTGCTCTCAAAAGAGTTGAAGTGAAATGGCCGGGGATGTGTCTACCGGTTAACCATGTCTCCTGTGATTGATGGGCCAGGACAGAATTTCCAGGCTTCTGGAATCTTATTTCCTCTACAGATTGTTTTTATAATGTTTTCTCAAAACCAGATGTTTTTCTCGCTGGTGGTGGTGGTACAGGCGTTGCAGTCTGTAAGAGAAAAGAGCAAAACTGACTTCACAGCCAGTATTTGAGGCGGCAGATCATCCCTGAGCTCCAGAGCACATGTGCACATGGCTGCCTCTGTGGTTCAGATTTTGGACATCCTTTGTAAAATGGGTTAACAAGGCATTCCCAAAAGCAACCGAGCAGTCTCTGCAGTGGGCAGCCAATGGCTGCGGGTGTGGAGTGCCCAGCAGAAACCAACCCTTTGTTGGTGCTGGCCAGCTAGCTAGCTAGCTTCAGGAACACTCATCGATGGGTGGACACAGGTTCCATATCATATTGTTTGTGGCTTCATGTTCAGACATCGGCCTTGTGTTCCGTGGGGAGACAGGAACCTGTGTCGTGAGCCGTGAGCTGGTGAAGGCGGCTGCAGAGGCAAAGGCTGCCCCCTGACAGTGCCCAGTCTTCACTAAGAAAAGCAAGTTGACCAGCTCATATGGACATCGTGATAACTTTTCACTGGCTTGCCATATTTTTATTAAAACTTAAGTTTTTAACGCTTCTAGGAATTATGATTTCATCAGTCTTAGAAGAAAATACAACAGATTCCAAAAAAATTAGCAGCTAATGAGTATTCTGTGTGCACTGCAGCTTGTGATTGGGAAAGGCCTCTGTGTGTTGATGAGGTGGCTTTGGCCTGTGTGCTGCGCTGGCCCCAGGAAAGGCACTGCTGCTGTGCGGCCCCCTTGCCATCTGTGAGCTTTAACGTGTGGATTCTTGCCTCACCACAATCACCTTTCTCACCTCCTCTGGATTTCTGCAGCCTTCATTTTCTTTGGCTTTTTCCCTTGGTCTTCACCACTTATTTTTCAAAAACACTGTGGTGGTTTTAAAGTCCTTGTGACTGACAGGCTTATTGGAAAACATCTCATTAACGAAGAAGATGCCAATTTGTGCTGGTGTCGGCCATCCGGGCCCCGGCAGCCACATGATCACTTGTTGATTGAGTTAACAACCGCCCCTGCTGCTGGGGTTGGCTTCCTGTGGCAGCCCGTGGCGATGAGGTGGCCGGGGTCTAAATCTGGACCCCAGCTGGATAAACCAAGCAGGAAGGGGCCAGAAACAGGGGTGTATTTAACATATGAGTTTTATGTGATGCAAATGCTGTGGGTTTTTGTTCGAGAGCTGGGGCGGAACTCACGTTGCATGGTGTACAGTGCTTGTTTTTAATATTCCAATGATAAGGCAAATAAGATACCATGATGACTATGTCTTCCTGAGCGCCACTGAATGATAAGCTCTGTCCATTGAAACCATGCTGAATTTCTTTTTCCTTCTCTTGCAGGTGACATTACACAAAAAGGATATGAAAAAAAGAGGTCAAAGTTAATTGGAGCCTACCTGCCGCAGCCTCCGAGTACGTAACCCCGATGAGTAGCATGATTCATCTCATTTTGCTTGTTCAATACGTCATGCCAGAGAAACACCTGGAGGCAGACATTTCCATACTCCTGAGTCTGTAGGAGGAGGCGCCTGGCCTTCACGCGCCAGGCATCTAATTCCTTTGAACAATCACACATGCTGTGTGAATGTCTAAGGCACATAGGATTTTTCTAATCATGTACCTAATTTAATAGGTGTTTCCTCTGTAAGTACAGATCAGTATTGTGTTGATTACTTTAAAATGCTGTAATCATAAAAATACACGGTAGCATTTATGATTTCAACATATTTGGTTTAGAGAGTTATTTATTACTATTGATTGTGGTTTAATCCAAGGTATTTGTTGCTGTCTTAGGAGGTCAAATCTAGACAGTGCTGTGATATCCCACCTAGGACTCCTCTGAAACTGTGGAAGTTTGTTGTGTGTTGGGAGGTGGTCGTAAACATGCAAGATGATCACTTTCCTGCCAGCGTTTCTACATGTGCAGACTTGTAGCTTCTCTGCACTTAAGCTAGGTCCTGTAAATTTCAGGAGAAAGAACCTCATATTAGACTAGGATTCTAGCACCTCAGTTCCCAGGCAAGCTCCGTTCAGCCGGAAAGAGACCTTCCTTGAAAATTTGCTAGGCTCAAGGAATGGCTTAAAGCTAACGCAAGCAGTTTCTTCCTCAAACACAAAGGATAGCAAGATGAATTTTAAAGGTGGAAAATAAACTCCATAGTTTTATCGATGAAACAAGATTTTAAAAGGTTTAAGGATACATGTGTCCACACCTGCGCAAAGCCTGATTCTGTTCTTCTCGAGGCCCTGATGCCTGTCCGGCGTCCTGTTGACTCAGCAAGGAAAGTTTCCTGGGGCTCACACTCCAGGAAGCTCGATGTGGAGCTTCTGCTATTTGTAGTTTTGTTTTCACTTCCTGTTCTCACCTTCATTTTTGAGACAGTACTATGATGGTGGATGTGTCCGTTTCGGCTTTGCCTAGCAGAGGCTTAAGTCAGGGAGAGATGCTGAGGAATCTGGGAGAAGGAAAGCAGAGGACTTGGCAGAAACGCTGGGGCGAGAGGTTTCAGGTGGTGCTGGGCAGATCCCCTGATGGCCTGCGCCCCCTCCCTTGTTCTTTTCTCACAGAGCCATGTGGTGACAGCTGCCTCAGCCCTGTCCCTGTGAGTTCCCCTCTGCAGGTGCCCTCATGTCCTGTAGAAGGGTAGGGGTGCTGACCGTAGGCCGCGGACGCTGTTGGTTTTAACTTTTGTGCCTTGCCGAACAAAAGTGAAACAGAAGCAGTTCCCCGCTTCCCAGGACGGTTCTCCAGCGCTCTGTGGTGCCCGTGGTGGCCCCGGCCTTGGCCTTGGCTGGGCTCAGAGGGCGGCCGCGCCGTGTGGTCCCCTTGGTGGTCTGTGTGCTGTTCTGCATGGGGTCGGCAGCTCTGCTCAGCGCTGTAACAAATTTAAAAAAAACTAAAGTTTGAATTAATTAGTTTTTTTTCAACTTGTTACAGCAGCAAATGGAGCTGCCGTGGTTCGGTGTAGACTGCAGCACAGTGAAGGAGCGCCGAGAAGAACGTTCCGCTCTGCTCACATCGGGGTGTGTGACGTCCGAGAAGCCGCGGCCCGGGAGCGGGCGGCCAGCACCGCGGGGAACCGGCCTCTGTTTTACTTTCGTTTCGGTGAGCGCTGTTTTGCTGAGAGCCAGCCCCACAGCAGGGACAACATTTGAAAAGGGGCCACCCTCCAAGTGCCATCCTGTATAGGCGCGTAGGGTGTGGCCTGGGCCTGAGGGTCCCATTCATTCTCCAGCGAGCTCCAGCCAGGGCACTCCGCAGGTCCAGAGCTCACCAGAGGCCGGCTCTGTCCCTGTGAGTCAGGGCCCAGTTCTGGGTTTCCTGTTAAAGTAGAATGTTGCTTTCACAATTCCACTTTCTCAGTTGGGGCATCACTTACAAAACAAGAAGAATGCATGACAAATTATAAAGCTGCTCTTAAAGTCACTGGTCTTCTTACAGTCAAAGACCTCATTAAAGGATGAGCTGTTAAGTCTTGGCCTCTGAGATCTGCTAGAGGGAGTAATTTTGAGATTTCCATCCCAAAGAGCAAAGTTAGGGTTTTTGAAATAAAAAAACCAGTCAATCATAGAGTATGTTCTTAGAGGTAAGGATTCTGTTCAAAGGTCAAAATTACTTTGTTGGATAGTATTTGGAATATAGGAATTTCATGAGGCAATAGGGGAGTTCAATGCATTTTCCAATAGAATGAAAAAAATCATATTCAGCTGGAATTTTTAAATTCATGTTCATGGTTATACTTCAAAATGTGGTATTTTAAAATCATATACAAGGCTGGGCGCGGGGGCTCACGCCTGTAATCCAGCACTTTGGGAGGCTGAAGCAGGGGGATTGCTTGAGCCCAGGAGTTTGAGACCAGCCTGGGCAACAAAGGGAGTCCCCATCTCTACAAAAGAAGAAGTTAGGCATGATGTGGTGTGCCTGTGATCCCAGCTGTATGGGAGGCTGAGGTACGGGAGGCTGAGGCAGGAGGATCTCCTGAGTCCAGGGAGTCAAGGCTGTAGTGAGCTGTGATTGCGCCACTGTACTCCAGCCTGGGTGACAGAGTGAGACCCTGTCTCAAAATAAAAAATCAGTAAAATCAAGTCATAGAGGCAAACTTTATTATTAAAATTGGCCATCAGGATCTCAGAAGAGGATACCCCTGCCTCGTCTCCCAGCCTCCACCACCTTCCTCCTCTCCAGCCCCTGGCTGACGCCCTCACACCCTCAGGAGCAAGTGGCGGAATTGATGAGAAAGTGACAGCACTGGGTGTTAGCCATGAGGTCCATTTCAGAATTTATCTGCTGGAAATGTGAGGAAACAGGAGGAGGGATAGCCCGGGCCACCTGATTCAGGCCCAGACACTGGTCTCAGGAAGCGGGGCTGGGGTTCCAGCTAGGCTGTGTTCCCCTGCCGACCTTCATTAGGAGATGCTGCTGGTGATGAGCGAGTGTTCACCGTGTCCGACTATTCCTGGGAAGTAGCGAGTGTTGTGGTTAACTTCCACCCTTTTTTCCCCAACATTTGTATCTGTATTTCTCCAGAAAGTATTCTAGAAGTATTTCTAGGATGTTTGGGATGCAGGATTACAAGCTACATTGGGAGTTCCATTCTCTAGGCCAGCCAGGTGTGTCCCAGTGGCTCAGGAGGGCAGTGGCGGTATCAGGATCCCTGGTCAGGATTCAGAAGTGAGCGCGGTGCTCAGCGCCTGCCTAAATCTAGTTGAGGAAAAGAGTGCCAGGAGCCAGGAAGAAATGTGAGGATCATATGTGCAGCGAAAGGGTCAGCAAGAGTGCCCGAAGATCATTTTCAGGGAGAAGACCCTGTGTAGGGAAGCTACCCACTTGGTTCAGACCCACCCTCATCAGCCCAAGCCCAGTTAAACTGGTAAACATAGGAAGTGGACTCCACTGTCTGGCACCCTCTTCAGGGATATCTCAGTAACACTGTGGACTTTGATAACAAGGCTCGCTGCTTTTACAGTACAAGCCATGGAGATTTAAAGTAGTAAAATTTCAGTGTGGTGGTTGTAAACAGTGAAATTTTCCTCACTCAGATACAGTTCCTCTTTCTCACAGCAACATCTTACGTGAAATGTTTCTTGGTCTTGAGCAATTTATGAAGATCCAGCATTCCTCTCCAAGCCCAGCTCACTTTTCCTCCAACAGCCAGGCAGCTTGACCCCAGGTGCCAGTTACAAGGATTCTGTAAGGGGGTCGGTGTGCACGGTGCAGCCTCTCTCTGGGGTTGTTGTGTGAGTGGCCTCCCATGGTCAGTGAGAGTTCAGTCTCACACTGTTTCCACTGAGACCTCGATAGCCGCCCTGGCCTGCAGGCTCGTGCTGTGCTGTCTGGCTGTTGACCCTAATCCCTGATCACAAACCCGGACTTTTCTCAGTTCCTCTCCACTCCCTGCTGCCAGGGCTCCCTGACGGCCACACTGCTGTCCACACTGGGAACTCTGCCCAGGCTGCACATTTGGCCGTGTCCGGGTGGTGTTGAAAGATAAGTTCAGTTACTACATCCTGAGGGATTTCTCCCGATCACTTGGTCAGACAGTCCACAGGCCATGTCTGGGTGGTGTTGAAAGCTCAGTTCAGATGCTGCATCCTGAGGGATTTCTTCCCTGACCCCTTGGTCCTGAGGGATTTCTCCCGATCCCTGAGTCAGATGGTCCTGGTTCCCATCTCCGTGGCGTCCTGTCTCTGAAACGCCACAGGCGTAGTTGGGTGGTGGTTACTAAGTGCTCAGTCTCCACCCTACTCCCAGCAGTAGGATGTAAACTGCCCAGAGCCCTGGCTGCCTGCTCACGGAAAGTGGACGTTGGGCGGGTATTCGTTGAATGGATGCCAGGGTGGGGGATGGAGGGGCCAAGTCTGCCTGTGGTATCAGGCTGGGGCAGCAGTTGCTTGTCCCCCAGCAAGTGGCCACCCCCACCGTGGTAGGAGAATGGATGTGCAGTGTCCTGAGGGCAGACGCCACCATGCCCACACGATGCTCAGATTCATTCAGAGCCTGAAATGGGCACCGGAGACCTTCCACTGCCTCAGATGTCTATCTGTGCCACAGTTTTATTTTTATTCTTGATTTGGATAAGTTTAAATGGCAGATGGTAACACGTAAGTGCTAATTAATGATCGAAATGATGGAGGGCAACGTGTACCTCAGTCCAGCCAAGTCAGTGGGATATTATCATTTTTAGAACCTGGCCTAATCCTACTGTTGGATCCTGTAAGTGGATCACACGTTCTCATGAGAACAGCTGCTCTGGCCTGAGTGCTGTTGCGGGCCTAAATCCCAGCGCTGGATCGTGTAAATGGATCACATGTTCTCCTGAGAATAGCTGTTCTGGCCTGAGTGCTGTTGCATGGCCTAAATACCAGTGTTGGATCTTATAAGTGGATCACATGTTCCCATGAGAATAGCTGTTCTGGTCTGAGTGCTGTTGCGTGGCCTCAATCCCAGCGTTGGATCCTGTAAGTGGATCACACGTTCTCAGAACAGCTGTTCTGGCCTGAGTGCTGTTGCTTGGCCTAAATCCCAGCGTTGGATTCTGTAAGTGGATCACGTGTTCCCATGAGAACAGCTGTTCTGGCCTGAGTGCTGTTGCTTGGCCTAAATCCCAGCGTTGGATCTTGTAAGTGGATCACATGTTCCCATGAGAACAGCTGTTCTGGCCTGAGTGCTGTTGCATGGCCTAAATACCAGTGTTGGATCCTATAAGTGGATCAGACATTCTCATGAGAATAGCTGTTCTGGCCTGAGTGCTGTTGCTAGGCCTAAATGCCAGCATTGGATCCTGTAAGTGGATCACGTTCTCCTGAAAACAGCTGTTCTGGCCTGAGTGCCATTGCGTGGCCTAAATCCCAGCGTTGGATCCTGTAAGTAGATCACATGTTCTCCTGAGAACAGCTGTTCTGGCCTGAGTGCTGTTGCGTGGCCTAAATCCCAGCACTGGATCCTGTAAATGGATTACATATTCCCATGAGAACAGCTGTTCTGGCCTGAGTGCTGTTGCTTGGCCTAAATGCCAGCATTGGATCCTGTAATGGATCACATGTTCCCATGAGAGCAGCTGTTCTGGCCTGAGTGCTATTGTGTGGACTAAATCCCAGCGTTGGATCCTGCAAGTGGATCACATGTTCTCCTGAGAACAGCTGTTCTGGCCTGAGTGCTGTTGTGTGGACTAAATCCCAGCATTGGATCCTGTAAGTGGATCACATGTTTTCCCAAGAACAGCTGTTCTGGCCTGAGTGCTGTTGCTTGGCCTAAATACCAGCGTTGGATCCTGTAAGTGGATCACATGTTCTCCTGAGAACAGCTGTTCTGACCCGAGTGCTGTTGCATGGCCTAAATACCAGCGTTGGCTCCTGTAAGTGGATCAGACATTCTCATGAGAACAGCTGTTCTGGCCTGAGTGCTGCTGTGTGGCCTAAATCCCAGCGTTGGATCCCAGAAGTGGATCACATGTTCTTCTGAGAACAGCTGTTCTGGCCTGAGGGCTGTTGCGTGGCCTAAATCTCAGCATTGGATCCTGTAAATGGATCACATCTTCCCATGAGAACAGCTCTTCTGGCCTGAGTGCTATCGCTTTGAGTGGCTGCCTTGCCCTGTTGCCATGGAGAGGGCTTCTTCTGAGGCCCATTGCAGATTCTCCCGCTGGGTTTTGACAGTTATGAGGGAGGAAGTGGCCTGGAGTTGGCATTTGTGAATCTTGCACTTTGGTCACATACGGAATGAGAACCTTTCTTACCTTTGAGGACGTAAATGCCACTTTGTTCCGTGTTCTTTAGAAGACGTGGCCTGTTCACCTGGGCCTGCCGTTGGTTGTTCTGATGCTTTGTGTCAGCAGAGGCTGTGCTTTCCCGGGGGCAGGTGCAGAGCAGGTCCGCATTCTTGTTCTGCCATGAGCATTACAGTCTTGTGACCCCAGGGCAGGCATTTCCTGCATGTGCTGGCACAGAGACTGCCTCCTTAGCTGGGCTGCAGCGTCCTGGGAGCCTGTCCCTGGCAGGTTTCCTCCACTTAGGGGCAAGCTGTGCGACGGCTCACAGGGTGAGGTGCAAACTTAAATCCCAGAGAAGGAGAAGTGAGAGTGTTTAGATTGCATTGCCTGTGACTTAGCGTGAATCTTTCTAGAAAAAGTTGCTGCAGCGAAAGGTGGACCACCTGTGTTCCGGGTCAGCTGTGTTCCCACCAGCACTTCCCAGGGTACCAGGCTCAGCTGCCGAAGACATGTTCTGTGACACGCAGTTGTAGGGTTGAACCCGTGCATTTCTTGGCCTTTTTAGCAATGTTTAGTAATCACATTCCTCATCCCAGATGTCAGTTGCTAGGGAAAGCGGGTGCAGCTGAGCCCACACCATGCAGGGTGTCTAGGGTCTGAGCAGAGTTGGGTGTGTCTCCAGTGGGGAGGGTAGTGCCCACTTTGGAACTGCTCATGTGGGTTTTGTGAAAAATCTGAGGTGTAAGCAAAGTGCAGAAACGTGTAGCCCCGGCCCTGATGGAGAGATTGTTATCTCATCCAGTGTCCATGACCAGAGGTCGGGCTGGGGGATGAAGCACAGATGTCAGACCCTCCCGGCTCCAGATCGCCAACAATTTCCCATGCATGAGCCCCTAATCAAGTTAAAATATTATAATAGGAAAATGGTTATTAAGCAAACATATACTGATTTGTGGTAAAGATTTCGGTTCATGAAAGATGGATAGAAAGGAGGATAGCATAGGGCCAGGTACGGTGGCTTGTGCCTGTCATAGCAGCACTTTGGGAGGCTGAGGCAGGTGGATCACCTGAGGTCAGGAGTTTGAGACTAGCCTGACCAACATGGTGAAACCCTGTGTCTACTAAAATATACAGAAACCAGCTGGGCATGGTGGCGGGTGCCTGTAATCCCAGCTACCTAGGAGGCTGAGGCAGGATAATCACTGGAACCCAAGAGGCAGAGGTTGCAGTGAGCCAGGATTTCACCATTGCACTCCAGCCTGAGCGACAGAGCTAAACTGTTTCAAAAAAAAAAAAAAAAGGGGGTGAGAATTTGTAGGGTTGGGGCAGGTAGGTTTCAGTCTTCTCATTGTGTGGTGTTCCCATCTGAGTAAATACAAAGAAACGGTTGTCTTGTTTGCTTTATGTCAAAGTTCTTGATTGTACTTACTTTAAAAACAAGTTCTGTGATATGAACAAGAGTGTGTAATTGGGTCCTGGAGAGAATGCTTTGGGACAGATTCTGGATTCAGAAACTGCTTTGGAACAGACCTGAAATACAGAACAATCCCCTGCAGTTTCACGAAGGGCCCAGAGCGGGCTTCTCATGCAGAACACTCCTGTGGCGGCCTCCATGGAGCATGGCGCGCTTGCCCCTGGGTTCCCGGGAAGGAGGCCAGGAGAGCTCTGGGAGCCAAGGCCAGCCATAGAGACGTTTACGTCTGTACCCCCGCATGCCTGGACACGCGATGAGTGAGAACAAGATGGGAATTTGGAGCAAGGCCTTCTCATCTTAAATCCCACGTACTTTTAAAATTTAAGTTTTCCTCCACACATTCTTGATGATGTCTTTTAAAAACATATTGAAAATCAGGATTTTCAGTGTACTTCTCACTATCTGAATTTAGAAATCCTGACTTTTTTCTAGTACGTTGAACATCCTGAAGAACCACATGGTGCCCACATTGCTGGGCTCGCAGCCTGTGGCGCGCTGCTGTGTCAGAGGGCGGCGGCCCAGGCCTGCCCCATTCGGAGGGTGACTTGAGGATTGCCGTGTTGTCCACTGTCTGCTTTTTCATGGTATCAATGAAGTACCCTCCTGCACTTATTTACTAACCTGGAATTGACGGGCTGCTCAGTTCACAGAACTCTATTCTTAGAATTTTCCCTGGGGAATCCTTTCTTAATTATGTGCTGGAAGTAATTGAAGGTTTAATAAAAATGGCTCTCAGACCTGAGACAGTGGGCATTCCTCTTTGACTCAGGTTCGGGGGTTGGGGCACGAGAGATGATGCGACTGGACAGGAAGGTGGAGTGAGGCTCAGAGGGACCTAGTTCCAGTGAAGGAGCTGGGGGCTTTGTTCTGTGGTCATCAGGATGCAAAGGAATGAAACCATCAGAGCCCTCCTGGACCAATGTGAGGAAGACAGCCCTGGGCACCGGGAGAGGTAGAAGCCACAGTACTCTAGGCAAAGAACACCTGCCTTGGACAGTGCCCAGGCAGGCCACATGCTGACGCCAGGAGGAGACAGGTCACAGGGGATTCAGACATTTGAAGATGGGGAGCACCTGAAGGCCCTCATGCCAGGTTGCTGGGGGGCCTGGGAGAGGGGCCCATTTGCAAATGAAAAGGCAGTCACGGGAGAATGTTCAGACACCACACAGGGGTGGCACCAGGCCACCCGTACTCATGGATCCCTTCTCCACCCATGTTTCCTTGCCAAGGAAACAGCAGAAGGAATGGAGCTTTTTGTGTTGATGAATGAGTGAAGTATAAAGTGCTCAGGTCAGGCTCTCACTGCTGCTTCTGTCCTAAAAAAGGTTCTGGAACTTGCCCAGGATACCACAGAATCACAGGAGCCAGATGGATCAGGGCCCCAACCACAGGCATGGGATCTCCTGTCCACGGAGGGCTAGAGTTGAGCTGGTGCCTCTCGTGGCCAATGCGTGAAAGCTGAGCAGGTGCTTCCAGGAGGAGAATCTCAACTCCATCTCAGCCATGTGGTTGCCTGAGGAGGCCTCGCTTTGGTCCTCCAGACTGTTGCATGTTTGGATGCAGCCACACCGTCTCCCTGGGGACCTCCCCTTCCCAGGGACCATGCCTGCCTCTCTCCCCTGACCATGCCTTCTGTCACGAGGCTTCCGATCTTTCTGTGACTATCCTGAGAACTGGTTTTCAACCCTTCTGTTTTATTCATTTCTGTTTTCAAACTTTTGTTGTAAACTTTGCATTTTGACCTATGGGAGTACGTATTTACAAGGTTGGTATGCAAAAGTAGCTTTCTGAGATCAGACATGTAAGGCCTGTGAGAAGCCAAGCAGCAGCCTGGAACTCTATAGACCATTGTTCGTGGGCACCAAGAGGAGGTTAGGCTTGGAGGTGATTCCAGGAAGCGTGTTTGAATGGACTGGATAGGTGTGGGACTAAGATCGAAGGGAAAACATTGAAAACACCAGGCCACCAGTTACGCTTGGCAGCTTGAAAATGTGCGTTTATCTCTATTTCTCCCCAAACTGTGCTAAGATGTCAGTGACTGTTTAAGGTGTAAATCCACAGGACAAGAAGTCAAGTAGAGGAATTTGTGGTTCATCATTTAGCAGGATGGAGAAAGCCAAGATGCAGACACTGGGAGAGCTATGGGTGCTGCGGGCGTGGAGCCAGGAGAACGGTGTCCAGGAAGCAGGCGGCTGCCCCTCTCCTCCTCCCAGCCATGTGTGTTCTCTGGAGAAATTAAATGGGGAGGCTCCAGATTTGGGAATGGTATTGAAAACAGAGGCCCCAGATCAGAGCACACATATGGAGGGAATAGCCCGGCCCAGAGGGACGAACGTGCCTATGTTTGGTTATAAAACTGGAGAGGAGAGGGCTCTTCCTTTGGCAAACAAAACAGCCCAGATGAAGGCCCTCCTGGGAAGAGATGTGGTGTTGTGCCCCCATAAGAAGAAAAAACTCGATTGCAGCTCCTCCAGTGGGAATAAAGAAAAGATGATGGAAGGAGAAAAGAAAGGAATGGATATTACCCAAAGATAATAGCATCAGAGTGACGTTTAGCTTCTCACCAGTAATGGAAATGAAAGTCAATGAATGAAAGTACTTTTCACCTAGAATTCCATATGTAGGTAAAAGACCCAGTCACACTGGGTAGAAAGAAAAGCATTTTCAGGCGTGTGGGACTCCCAAGTGTTCCTTCTCCTCCGTCCTGTCTGAAGAAGCCACTTGAGGTGCTCCTTTAGGACGGGAGAGTAGAGGGGGCATTGAGGATCATGAGAACAAGTGACCAGCACAGTGAGTGTCCACAGCCGGTGAGAAGAAGGGCATGGCCCAGTGACTGTAGCAGGTCTGGGGTCAGGGCGGGGCTCCAACATGAGAAGAAAGGCATGGTCCAGTGACTGTAGCACGTCCAGAATCAGGGCGGGGCTCCAACAGTGGGAAGAAGAGTGTGGAGCAGTGACTGTAGCAGGTCTGGGGTCAGGGCAGGGCTCCAACAGTGGGAAGAAGGGCGTGGCCCAGTGACTGTAGCAGGTCTGGGGTCAGGGCCGGGCTCCAACGGGACTTCCAGGAGAATCGAACAAAGATTCTCGCCAGGTTGTCAGTGTTTGATCGTGGGCAAGAAAAGTACAGGAAACAATTTTCAGTGCTGCTGGCGAATCATGAAAGGGTTGGCCATAGGTACATTGAAAGCCAAGGTAATGGAAAATAGATTAAAAGTTATTAGCTCCAGAATCATTGAAAAGCCTAAGATAGGAAGGTATTTTAGCACACTATGGACCCTGCAGAAGACCATCTGTATGTAGCCCTGGCGTGATGACCACAGTGGCTTAAGGGGTTGTATCTGAAAAGGACAATTCAGGAAGTCGCATTATAAGTCTATATTTATGAACGTAAGTGCTAAGTAACTACTATTTTCACGAGATTGATAGTACTCTTTGATTTCCTAAAATGCATCTGTTTGATAAAAAGGTAACTGAAGATCATTTTTAAGAGACCATTTGTGAATGATGACTAGAAGAGGTTGGTAGCAGCAGACAGTTCAGTCATCAGGAACTAGAGTGATTTGGACGCTTGCTGAAAGAAGAGCACATGGAACTTCACAGAATGGCAGCATAAGAGCCGCGCTTTACTCAGTTCTGAACTTGCCCGCCTGACGTGGGACCCACACGGGTGCCATCAAAGGCTGCTATTCAGAAACCAGCAGAGTAAGAGAAAGATTAAGTCCACAGACTCGACAGCTGTCCTAAGAGCCCAACATGGAAAACCAGGGACTAAATATTTCTTTTGTTAACTTAAAACTTTATTTCTTGTTTATGTTCAATCAAATATGACTGATCCTTTCCTGAAGAAGCATCTGTTAGTGATTGGTGCTCCGTATTGAAGCAGTTCTTCATGGAACTGTGAGGATGACACCCTTCCTGTGGGCTTAGTTTTGTCTGATTGTGTTCCTGGCCACCCTATACCTGAGTATAATCAATACTGTGACAGGCAGATTCGGGTCAGTGTTTTGACCAGTACCATTAAATCATTTTTATCTGACCACATTAATGTTTTTTTGTGATTCATCAAAGCCATAGTCAAATATAATGTGTTGAAACACTTGGCATCAAGTGGAGTAAGTTTCCAGAGAGTAATCTAGAATGAGCAAAGCTGGAAGTTCATAGTATATCCTGGTTACCTGAACTATATTGTTAAACTATCCTATAAGATTTATTTTAAGACTAACTTTAATAATATACTTTTAAGTTTTCTTAAGAATATATATGACCCATTCTGTATATTTATTACATGGAGAGGTCATACCTTGAGTCTGTGTCTTGGGCCCGGTTGCTCTCACCCTAACTCCAAGGAATCCAGTTGCCACCTGTGGCTGAGTTTATGTCCCCCCTGTGGTGCAGGGGGCCTTTGCGCTGTGAAACGACTGTGGCGGCATCCAGGCAGGAGTGGCCTCCCCACCTGTGGGAGAGCTTTCCCCTCAGCCCTTGCCCTCCTGCCTGTGGACTCTGAGGTGCCCCCATGTCCAGTCCTCTGGGTGGCTCTGGCTTTGCTGTGAGGAGGGAGGGATGGTTTGCTAGAGTCTGCGGACTCCACTCAGCACAGCCACACCTTACTCTGCTGTTTTCCCTGAAATGCAGGGGTGGACCAAGCTTTGCCGCAAGAACGCCGGCCTCCCGTCACTCCTTCCTCTGCCTCCCGCTACCACCGCCGACGGTCTTCAGGGTCACGAGATGAGCGCTATCGGTCAGGTAAGCACAGGGCAGGGCATGACAGTAATTCGTCCGTCTGCCGCCTTTGCCAAAAAGGTATCTGTGACCAGCCACCAGGAGAGGCAGAAGTGCAGTGGGTGTGGGCCTCCGGCAGGCAACGGACCTCCAGCTTTCTGCACAGACACACCCTCTTGGGAGACTCCAGTGTCTGGTAAATGGTAGCTCTTCACGTGCTTTACAAGCCTATGTTGTTTATTTAGAATTTCATACTAATTAAAAAGATGATAATCTCGTGCCAAATCTTTCTCATTTTTAGGTGTCACTATTAAATAATTTTGTAATCGTGGTTGCTAGGAGAGTTTTTCTCTTTTTACTCTCAATGATTTGTCTTCCAGGTGTACTTTCCTAAATGGAAATGAAACCCATACAGTGTCACACGTTTCCTCTTTGGTTTACCTCTGTGTTTTATGATGCCATCTGCATGGGGTTGTCTGGAGACTTGAGTTACCACTGTCACTGGGGCTTGGCCAGCTGAAATTTTATTGATTTAGCAACAGAAAACTTAGGCTGTTGGGCATGATGGGGCATGCCTCTAGTCCCAGCTACTCGGGAGGCTGAGGCAGGAGAAGCACTTGAACCTGGGAGGCAGAGGTTGCAGTGAGCCGAGATTGCACCATTGCACTCTGTCTGGGCAACAGAGCGAGACTCCATCTCAAAAAAAAAAAAAAAAAAAAGCTGGTTTGGTGGCTCATGCCTGTAATCCCAGCACTTTCAGAGGCCAAGTTGGGTGGATCACAACGTCAGGAGTTAGAGACCAGCCTGGCCAATATGTTGAAACCCTATCTCTACCAAAAATACAAAAATTAGCCAGGCGTGGTGGCACGCACCTGTAGTCCCAGCTACTCAGGAGGCTGAGGCTGAAGAATCACTTGAACCCGGGAGGCGGAGGTTGCAGTGAGCCGAGATCACGCCATGGCACTCCAGCATGAGCGACACAGTAAGACTCTGTCTCAAAACGAAACAAAACAAACAAAAAACTTAAGCTGTGATTGATGTTTGAATTACTCTGAGAGAGTTTTTCCAACATGTAGGTTCAAGTTGCTTCTTTAAAAGAAAATTACTTGTGAATTCTTTTGTAGTTCCTGGGGCACCGGTTAGGACAGGGGTGATCGCTGCTGATGGACCTGATGCGTGAATCACTTTGTTTTTCACATGCACTTCACCAGTGTTCTCACATTGAGCTTCATGATAAGCAGGCGAAGTGTGACTGTTGTCTCGTGTGTCAGAAGAGGAGACTGAGGCTAAGGGATTGTGGAACTCAACTGGTGGTCGAGGAAATCCTATGAGTCTCAGCTGTGTTGTAATGAATCTCTGTCTGCACAGGCTCATGTGATTAGCTGCTTTCGCCGCGTCCTCACTCGCTGTCTGCCTGGCATCTTGGCTCTGCTGTCCTTTCTATAGAGGAGGTTTTATGGCCTCAGGAAGCATCACCTGTGCAAACGAGAAGGACGCGCCTGAGAGCCTGAGTGAAAAGCCGGTGCACCTCCTTAGCATCCCTCCTGCATTCTTCGAGGAGGCTTTGACCCCAGGAAAATGTGTGGGGATGGGATGGAGGAGGATTTGTTCCCAAATCCAACATTATTTCAGAACTGTCTTAAACCCTGATGCATACTGAGAGCTTCTCTTACTCACGAGGGTGTCTTAGATGCCCCCGTCGTGTTCAGGAGAGTGGAGGCGCCTGCATGCTGTCAGCCTGCGACGAACGCTTCCCTCACCCTGTGTCAGTGCTGCTGTGTTGGTGCCCTGTGAACACACAACACACTGAGACGTGAGTTCACATAACTTCAGTTCTCACGGAAGCCAGTTGGTGGTCTTACTTCCGTTGTGTAGATGAGGAAACAGAAGTTCAGGGAGGCTGCATGATGGCTGAGGATCACACGGGCCACTCATCTCAGTGGCATGAAAGCCTGATGCCTTACCACACAGGAGAGGAGGTCAGCATCGGTCGCCTTTGTGTCTGTTTCCTACATTCTGTCTCTCTCCATGACACTGCAGGGGGTTGATCAACCGTGTGTTGACCTGGCCTTTGGATCATGTAATCTTCGTAGTCCCAGCTACTTCGTGAGATAAGTGTGGCAGGTTGTGGTTGACTCACGTGCTTCTCTCTAGATAGAAGCCTGAGAGGCGAGTGTAGCAAGAGACAGTGATCTCTTGGCTTCGGGTGCGTTTTCTGTTCACCTTATGTCAGCTCTTCAAAGGCAGGAAGGTGTGGGAGAGAGGCACACAACGAAGTGGGTGGCTGAGAGTGGGAGGGCGGCTGGAGGAGACTGACGCTTCAGCTCAGAGACTGCAGGCTCTGCTCCAGAGGGGAAGTGAGGCTCAGTGTGAGAAGCAGGGTTCATTTCTCCTGTTTTTGTAGAATTGTGAAATACGGCGCCTCTTCATACACAGTCCCTCCCCTTCCCCATCCTGATTCACATCTCTGTTGTTGTCACCACGTGACATTCTGTCACTCCGTCTGCATATCTGTATTAGTTATTTATCTACCTGTCAGTCATTCCTCCATTTATCGACCTCTCGTGCATCTGTCTGCCCTTTCATCAATCATCCACTCACATACACCATCCATCCATTTTCCATCTATCATCCATCCGTCTTCCATCTGCCTCCCTATCTCTCACCTTCTCCCATAAGAATATGAGGCCCACACAGGCCAGGATCTCTGCTTGGTTCATTCATGTTGGCCAAGCACCAATATTGCCTGGCTTCTATATTTTGAAGCAAGGAAGATAGGGGAGCATAACACATTTGGGGAAGGGCAAGAAGTTAGATAGGAGGGGCCAGGTTATAGCGTCTTGTGTGTCATGCTCAGAAATTTGGATTTCATCCTGAAGACGGTGAGAACCACTTGAAGATTTTAGGCAAAGGCACTGTGGGAGCCAGTTCAGGGTTTGAAGATCACTTTAGCAGCATCATGGAACATGGGCTGAAAGTAGGGGAGTCCAAACGACCCTGATATCTCTTAAGTACTGATGTGTACTTAAGAGATATTGGTCAGGGCTGGGCACGGTGGCTCATGCCTGTAATCCTAGCACTTTGGGAGGCCGAGGCTGGAAGATCACCTGAGTTCAGGAGTTTGAGACCAGTCAGGCCAACATGGCGAAACCCCATCTCTACTAAAAACACAAAAGTTAGCTGGGTGTGGTGTGCATTCCCGTAATCCCAGCTACTCCAGAGGCTGAGGCAGGAGAATCTCTTGAACCTGGAAGGTAGAGGTCGCAGTGACCCAAGATCACACCACTGCACTCCAGCCTAGGTGACACAGTGATACTGTGTCTCAAAAAAATAAAAATAAAAATAGTACCAGTGAGATTTGAAAAATGCTCCAAAGAGAATAGTAGTAGGTCCTGAAGGTTGGGTTAACATGGAGGAACATGAGAGGAAATCAAGGTGACCTTGATGTCCTAGTTATGCACCTGCACAGATGCTGGTCTCCGATTCTGTACCCAGGGTGACTCCGAGATGTCCAGCTTATGCACATGCACAGATGATGGTCTCCAATTTTGTACCCAGGGTGACTCTGAGGTGTCCAGCTTATGCACATGCACAGATGATGACCTCTGATTCTGCACCCAGGGTGACTCCGAGATGTCCAGCTTATGCACCTGCACAGATGATAGTCCCCAATTCTGCAGCTACTTCTGTTTAGAGAATCAAGCTTACTGTGTGTAGGTTACAGGTGGTAGAATTTGCCTTAGCTATTCACTTACTATGTAGAAGATACTATGAACAATTTTGTAGACATTCCTTGAAGTGTCATTTATGTGAGATATAATGGAAAACACTATAATTCCATGTATGCTGTTGTAGTTTTTAAAATTTGGGTACTCATCATTGTTTTTAATCAGTAGTGACTGATTGGGATATGGCGTGCACCCTATGACTTCTGCATTACCTCTGAATGCTTAGGTGAGGCTCTCACTTTCTGTAACCAACACAGAACATTCCCCCTTATATATCATGGGAGCTACTCTTCAGGAAAGCAGGAGGGGCATAGGGGTCATTATTGGGGTTCCATATTCTCTGCTATTCACTGTTGTTACAGGGATTCAGTTGTGAGTTCTTTAAATTTAGGTATGCTATAATTAGAGTACATGCTTACATGGTTTTAACAATGAGATGTGAGGTAAGAGGAGCTTATGTTAGTCTATGACCAGTAGACACATTTCAGAATTTTCTGTCTGGTTTTTCCTTTCTCCTGAGCTGACCAGGAAGACTGGAGTCATTCATGAGGAAAGAGCTGTGGCTCCTTGGGAGACTCAGCAGCTTAAGCTCTGTGACCACTCATCTTGCAGTAGAGCTACTGTGGTTGCTTCATCGACCGAATTTCATCAGCCAAGAAGTTATTCTGTTATCTCTTAGATAACTGACCTATTTAACAATTAATCTAGTCAGCCATTTAATCTTTCTTGGCTGTACTTTCTCATTTCATTTCTAAACCCATGACCTTACCTTGTAATGAATTCTTACAAAAATTCTTTGTAGTAGTATATATCTCTTCTTTTTAAATCACTTTCTTTTGGAACTGGAGTTTGATTTGGGAAGTGAGTGAATGAACAGGCATTAATCGAGCACCTAGAATGTAGCAGAGTCTAATTTAAGCACTTCACTACCTTGACTTGGTACAGTCTCAGAGCTTAGATTCTAGCTTTAGTTATCACCCTTTTTCTCCCAACCAAAAACTCTGGAAAAGAAAACCCTGAGACTTGTGTTGTGCCCATTCTAACCAAGACTGTGAGAGGAAAAATACCAGCACTCACATGCAGCACGCCATTCCCTGATGTGGTTGGAACTACTGCTGTGTCTTCTGGTGAACTAAAAACCTCTGTGTGTGAGTGTGGACAGCTGGGGCTGCCTTCTCGGGCGTCAGAGTCTGACCTCAGCCTTGCCCTCCTTTGCAGTAGAGTGTCCCTGTGTCCTCTAGGATGGCAAGCTTCCAACAGAGCCCAGGGACGCCCAAGGGTCCAAGACCCTCTCAGGGATGTCTGTGGGGTCATGCTTTCCAGAATGACACAGCCATGTCTCCTGTTCACACACACTCTTGAGCACACAGCGGATTTTCCAAGGCTGCCTGTGGTGGGTTATGGAGGGTTGTTCTGACAGCCAGTGGATTCTGTGACTGACATCTTCTTTAATAAAAAGAATAAAATAAAGTAGGGGATGCATAGACTTCTGGTTTCCAGCCTAGCACCTGAGGAGCTTGGAAGTTATCGCACTTGTCCCCATGAGCAAAGAGCTGGACAAACTGAAAATAAACAACTCTTCCTAAATCTGTCAAAGAATTGAGATGATAACCTCAAACTATTGTGCTGTAATTGGAAGTGGACAGCATGAGCAGAGAGATGGGAAATCTAGGAATCAAAAGGCAATGCTGAAAATAAACACTGCAAGAGAAATGAAGAATGTGTTTGACGGGCCTTCAGTAGCCTGGACATGCAGGTCAGAAATGCCACATAAAGAAAGGCTTAGAGAAGGAATAAGTGAAGATAAAATAAAATCTTCTTGCCTTTACTCTGTCTTCACCATTTTGCACGACTCTCCACACTTCTGCTTCTGCATATTTTACCAAAGAACAAAAGTGCAGCATGACAACAAGAAATGCGTGGAAGGGAACACAGTCGGTCTGTGCAGTGGAGACGAAGGACAGCTGTGGACAGGTGGGGTTCCATGCAGCCTGTCTCACTTGATCTCTCGTGGAAGGGAACACAGACGGCCTGTGCAGTGGAGACGAAGGGCAGCCGTGGACAGGTGGGGTTCTGCACAGCCTGTCTCATTCGGCCCCTTGCACAAGTTTGGCTTCTCCCAGACTTGGCTTCTTCTTGGTCTGCTTTTCAGACTTGGGTCACACTAATGATGAGGAACATCTTGTTGAACGCTCTCACTTGCGGAGTGTTTTCATTGCCATGAGCAGCTCTGCTGTGAGCTCTCCGACGTGGTCACTCATTTAATCCTCACAGCCTCCCCTCTAGCAGGGACTCTTACTGTTCCTAATTTGCACCCAAGGAAATGGGGGTGCACATAGGTTCAGTAACTTGCTTAAGGTCACAGAGAGGAGCTGGGGTTTGAACCTGTGTGGCCTGGCTCCCAAACCTATATCTTCCTGCCCTGCTGCTGTGAAGCCAAGTATCTACCTTGGAGGAACATTCTCCTCTTGATTTCACGGTTGTCTTTGACATTGGACGGCAGTTCCCAGGCTGTGTATGTGCTGATTGTGTAATGCTGTGAGCTCTGTGCAAATAGAAGGCGCTCTAGGAAATGGATTGTGAGTTTATGACTTCAGAAGACAGAAGTGAAGGGAGTATGTTTTTCTAAAGATTTAAACCTGTGCAT
Organism: Cacajao melanocephalus; assembly: GCA_963573385.1. Classification (NCBI taxonomy): domain Eukaryota; kingdom Metazoa; phylum Chordata; class Mammalia; order Primates; family Pitheciidae; genus Cacajao; species Cacajao melanocephalus. The sequence goes on along the minus strand of CAUYLG010012661.1, from coordinate 44,930 downwards.
ATATGTAGGAATCTAGGATACTAGTAACAGCAATACCGACAGCAAGCATAAAGGGTGCGTTTTTATACTACCTCTTTCTCTGAGGGGTTTGAAGCATTCTGATTTTTTTTATCCCAGAAATATTCCATTGCTTATTGTACTGCAGGATACTGGTTTCTCCCAGAACAAAACAGATCACAATCTTGTTAAACCAAAAGGAAAGTGGTGTATTAACTTTTATCTGTTTAAAGAACTTAGTTAGATGTTGATGTGGGGACTCAAAATATGAGAGTCCGAAAAGTGAGGACCCAAGGCCAGTGACGGCCCTTTGGGACTGACCTTCAAGGTACTGGCTTTGAAGCTGCTGGTGACTGGTTTGATACTGTTCACTTGCTCCCATTTGGTGGTAATTGGCATCGTTGCCTGTCTTCCTTCCTGCTATCGAGGTGCAGTATTAGTAGGTTTATCCTGTGGTCTGTAATATATGATCATGCAGGACACTAGCGTTAGGATAAGCCTGCGTTTCCCAGGTGACTGCTGGATGTGTGTGTCCTGTGGTCATGCCACTCCAGGAATTCATGTCGTCCATGCCAGTGGACAAGGTGGGATTTGTCAACAGTCTAATCCCTTTGAGCTTTTTAGGTTTAGAGATTTGTAGCAAATCCATTGCTTCCAGGTATTTATAAAAGCAGCTATCACTGAGTGCTGCTGTGTGACCCATACCTAGTGGTTTGCTGTGTATGTTCCATCACGTGTGATTCTCACAGCAGCTCTGCAGTATTGTTCCCACTTTACGGGTGATGAAAGGGAGGCTTCAAGGGATTTGAGAACTTACTCAGTGATAGTGGCAGAGCTGGGATTCTGATACCAAAGCCTGGACTCTTAATCCAGTATTCCTCTGTTTCCCTGGAACACAGGAGCATGGGATGTTGCCAGTCCCTTGCCACTTCCTGTCAGTGAGACAGAATCACAACTCATGGAATTAAGTGGAAAGAAAAATGAATGTTTCATTTTCGTTATTTTAGGAAGAGGTGCTTGCATAAAATGGAGACATAAGTAATCGCTGCATGATGTGTGTATTGTGATGTTGAACTTCTAATAAACTATTGCAAGAGAAGGTATTTTCTATTTCTCCAGCATCATGTGACATACTAAGTGGTTTATTACCATTTTCAGTACTTTAAGAAATGCTGTTAAAGAAATACATTTTAGTTAACCAATTTAACACTACAAATGAAAGAAGTATCAACAAATTCTTTACTAGCAATAGTGATCTATTCAATGCTGCATGAAGCTGATCCTGAATAATCCTTTCTCTTAATAGATGGGTACTTTTGGCTTCTTAGAGTGAAAGGCCTAAAGGGAATGAACCATAAACAGCTGCAGCAGAGAGAAAAGACGAGAAATATATGCCTATTTTGGGTTACCAAATATACCTCTACCAATTTATTGTCTCTCAGTTCCAAATTCACCCTTTATTGCCTTCTTCAGAAACAGTGGATCCGAGCCCTGCAAATTCCTTCGCTCATGTTAGTGGAGTGTGGCAGAGGTGTGTTGGGACAGTGGTTTCCCTTCTTAGTCCTGGAGCCATGCACACGGGCCCCAGCAGGTCCTGCTGCTGCTGCTGGGGTCTCTGGCCTCTGCGTGGCATGGCAGCCAGCAGCTCACCCCCCAGCCCCGACAGCTTTTTAGGAGGTTCTCCAGCAAGAACCCCCCACCTGAGGCTGCAGGCAGCGTGATCTCCTTGGAGCCCTGTGATATGTTTGCCCTGACAGCCCTGAGTCCAGCTGTACCTGTTTCCTTCCCTTATCTCCTTCTTACTTGGTATTTATGCATCTGCTTCTTTTCTCTTTGCTTCGATAGCAAATTAATGCCACTTACCATCCCAAACTAAAGTAATTTTCTGTTTACATGAAATTTTAATCCATCACTTCCCAGCCTCTCCATAGGTGGAAATATCCTTGAACACTTTCGGTGCTCGTCCTTAAAGATACTTAGAAATCCTAGAAAATCACTGCCTTCTGTCCTAACTGCTAAGCATCCCCATTATTTTCTCCTTTTATCTTTTTAAGCATTTGTATTTCAGGCATTTGCTGTCCGTGACACTGTCTGTGCATCTACCATGACCAGCAAATGTTGTTACTGTTGTGACATTCGCCTACATGTCTGTCGACTCCTCTGCAATCCTGCCTGGTACCCTCACACAGGAGATTTCTGTGTGTCATTGTTTTCATTCCACAGCCTCTCATCTGGTGTCTCATCACGTGGTGGCGTGAAACTGTATTCAGGGCATTTGTAACTGAGGCTTTGTAGGTTACTTGATCAGATGCTTTGATGGATTTCTGATGCTGCACAACTGCTGAATTTCATTTATTGGCTCATTTTATGGAAATTATATTGTGTTTTCAAGGAAATATTTGTTTTGTAGCAACTTGTTTACCCATGTTATATTTTCCTAGAAGTTCTTCATCTTATGAGCTCTTCTCAGAGTGATCTGGGTTTTATGTGGAGTGCTGCAAATGTCTTTGTTCTCAGCCAATACCCTTTCCAGCACCGTGTGTTCATCTGACACTGTCCCCTTCCTCAAACCAGGGCCTCAGACTGGCCAGGCCTCCCTGTGACCCACCAGTGTCGGCTCTCACAGGAGATGGGTCCATCCTGACCCCCATGCCCTGTGGTCAAATCTCTCCCTCTTCTCTCACCTCACCTGCAGGATTTGGGCCACTAGCAGTGGACATGCAGCCTTTTAAGCTGGATGTCTTAGGAGAAGACCTCTCCAGTAGCTGTGTCGGGTATGTTCGCTGTAGGAGGGCGCTGGCAGACCACTCGGCTGTGCGAAGGACCCAGGAGGAGCAGCGAGAGGAACCAGGGGGCCAGGGCATGGGTCGCCTCACGTGACCCCTCTCAGTGTCACGTTGTGAAAGGTGTCTCCACAAAGAGCTGTCCATTCAATCACTATTTCAGGTGCTAGTGGCCGGGTATTCTTTTCTGGTTTGGATGTTTGAGTCACACTGGGATTATTAAACATAGCAACAGCTTAGCACATGGAGGTAGATTCTAACTCAAACACTTTGTTCCATGTTACAGGAAATGCTTTCAGCAGCAATTACACCGCGGGCTTAAGAAGCTTAAGAACCTAGGCAGGTTGTCCTTTTTCCACATCTTCGCCTTGTTTTGATGGGGTTAGCCTGTTCTGTAAGGGTCTGTGCTGAGAAGACTCCATAGCACAATTTGGGGAGGGGGGCTATCCTGTCATTGTTATTTGTCATAATATTGTTCAGTGTACAGTCTGACGGAATCTTCAAGGTGCTGTTTATAGATGTTTTGAATTGTCACTATGCCACTAATTTATGGTTAACACAAGCGTATAGACACCCTTTTACAATAGTTTGGTTACTCCGCTGGTTTATGTTTTGAATTGTCACTCTGCCACTGATTTGTGGTTAACACACCATATAGACATCCTTTTACAATAGTTCAGTTACTCCACTGGCTTATGTGTTGAATTGTCACTATACCACTGATTTGTGGCTAACACAGCATATAGACATATTTTTACAGTAGTTTAGTTACTCCGCTGGCTTACATTTTGAATTGTCACTATGCCACTGATTTGTGGTTAACACAGCATATAGACACCCTTTTACAATAGTTTAGTTACTCCACTGGCTTATGTTTTGAATTGTCACTATGCCACTGATTTGTGGCTAACACAGCATATAGACGTCCTTTTACAATAGCTTAGTTACTCCGCTGGCTTATGTCTTGAATTGTAACTATGCCACTGATTTGTGGTTAACACACCATATAGACATCCTTTTACAAAGTTTAGTTACTCCACTGGCTTGTGTGTTGAATTGTCACTATGCCACTGATGTGCGGCTAACACAGCATATAGACGTCCTTTTACAATAGTTTAGTTACTCCACTGGCTTATGTGTTGAATTGTCACTGTGCCACTGATTTGTGGTTAACACAGCATATAGACATCCTTTTACAACTGTTTAGTTACTCCGCTGGCTTATGTGTTGCTCGCTTTTGCTGTGCAGTCAGTAGTCTGACGTGTGGTCCCCACATTTCCCTCCTGCTCATGTTACCCATCTTGTGGGTCAGCTGTGAGTGAACCACTCTCCATCTTCATTCTGGAGTGGCCCTGAGCAGGTGTGTGCTGATCTCCTTGTGGGCTAAGTGTTCTTCTGTTACTGTTTTCTGTTTTATAACCAAATTTAGCAGACTTATGTATGGTGCAAACATTTTTTAAAATGTCTTTTGCCTTTATGAAAAAAACACTTGCATTGCTTTAAGATGTACTTTTCCTGCCTCTCCATCCTTTACCAAACAATTGCTTTATGTTAGAAATAGGTCAGCATGTGCATACTTCATGGCCTCCTTCAATCAAGCACTTCATGTAACCTCTATCTGATTGTAAAAGTGATTACACTCAAAGCAAAAAACTTTGCAAATATTGAAAAGGATGGGCCAGGTGTGGTGGCTCATGGCTGTAATCCTAGCACTTTGCGAGGCTGAGGTGGGTGGATCACAAGGTCAAGAGTTTGAGACCAACATGGTGAAACCCTGTCTCTACTAAAAATAAAAAAAAATTAGCTGGGCGTGGTGGCACGTGCCTATAATCCCAGCTATTCAGGAGGCTGAGGCAGGAGAATTGCTTGAACCCGGGAGGCAGAGGTTGCAGTGAGCCGAGATCGCGTCACTGCACTCCAGCCTGGTGACAGAGAGAGACTGTCTCAAAAAAAAAAAAAAAAAAGAAAGAACAGAAAGCAAAATATTGTCATCTTGTCATCCTGAAATGGCTACTCTTAAAATTTTGATGTAGTTCTTTGAATTCTTTTTAAATAAAACTGCTTTTAACACAAGCACTTTAATTATATTGATCAAATTATAATCAGGAAATAAGGAGAAGGTAAAAAGAATATCAAATTTGGGGCAAAAAGGAAGACCATATAGAAAGAGGCTGTAGAACTGCCTACGGCTTTAAGACAGGCTGGGTTGTGGTGGTGGTGGTAGTTTTGTTTTGACGGCGAGAGACCACCTTATTATTCTGGGCATTGAGGGGTAATGGGATAATACCCTGTGAATGCTCTGGTGGCAGTATAAATGCCAGTCCCATGTCCTGTTTCGAAGTAGACAAAACATGAGGTTTGAGGTGGTGGTTTGGTAGCTTTTTGAAAATTTGTTTGTAGGACTGTACTGCAGAGAGTAGGAGGAGATCAATCTGAATTTGAATTGAATGATCTGTTCAGGCTCCAGGGAGCTTTCTACGCTGGGTATACACCTGTTCCTGATGTGGTGTAGAAGGAACAGGGCCAGGAGGATTTGTTGCTTCACTGGTCACCGTCCATGGGCAGGAGCTGGGGAGCACAGCCTGGTGCTGGAGATGGGCTTTGAGGCTCCCACCCTGGCCCTGAGGAACTCGCAGGCTGTATTTAGAGGATGCCATTATTGACGCATGGACAGTATATTTTATACCTACACATACGGCCATATGCATAGATATATGCACAGACATACATGTACATATCCGGGTGTGTAAGTGATAGAACTAACCTGTCTTTTGTGCTGTTTTCTTGGTCTTTTTGTTTGCCTCAGTTGAAACAAGATGTGTTCCTTGTTGGAGGTGTCTGGTTTCATTGTCCCAGACCAGGCATAGAAATGCCTGCAGTTATCAGTGTTTCTCTTTTCTCTTGGGAAGCTATTCCGGAAAAGAAGTGTACTTTCCAAGGCTGTTGATTGGCCTGTCCTCACCCTTGGGGGTCTTGATATGGGTCACAGCCATGGGTGCTGTGGCTGCTCACATATGGAGCTCTGTCTCTCTTGCTGCTGCTAGTAGACAGCTGGTCACCAACAGAGTATGTGTCCCAGTGGCCTTCGAGAAGAACTCTCTGCACCATTTTTATAGTGTCTTTTTGCTTTTCAGTGTCAAAATCATGTCTTTTAGCTAAGCAGTATGTTCTTGCAGAAGCAGAAAGTATGGCTCAAGTGAGAAATAAGGGAATTGATCCATATCAGTTTTTATACAGTTGAATCATTGTAATGTATACATAAACATTTTTACTCTGTAGAGGTGAGTCATGGTGCCAGACCCTGACAAGTGCTGAACTACTACGTGGGACCTCTCTTCTGTCGGGTCCACATCACAGGAAGAAGTCATTCAGAATGCAATATGGAGTGGACTTGAAGCTTTCAGAAATGTCTGTAAATCAGAACAACTGTTTTCCCATTTGCTAGACTCCCCATTTAAGGCCATGAGAGTCCAGTTCCAAAGCTCCCTCAATTTCCCAGCACCCATTTCACTCCTCCCTAGAGATAACAGGATCTCACAATGATGTCTTGTTCTCAGATTTTCTAATTAGAAAAAGCACATATTTCACAAAGTTCGGCTTACTCCTTAGCCAGAGGAAAGCCACATATCACTTTTCTATTTAAAATACTCACCTTTCAGGACTCTGGATAAATTATTTGAAAGTAGGAAAGCACTGTGACTTTGGTGATAAGCAGTATCATGTATAATATACAAGTCCATGCTTTGATGGCTATGGTCGCTAAAAACAAATTTTCTCAGAAAAATGTAAGCATTTCTTTACATGATCATTAATTTTGTTTTGCCTAAATAGCATCTTGCCTTTGTACCGGGAGGTGAAGAAGTTGACTTTTCTTACACAAGATGAGCTCGCAAGTCCTTTAAGTGGCCAGGATGTTGCCGAGTATCGGCGGGGGTGAATGGATCCTGCTGCCATGGTGTGTGAAACGCCCTTTGTTCCTGGCCCAGGAATGTCCCAGCTCACATTGGGCTGGTGCTGGCTGCCTTGTTAGCTTGCATGCAAGGCAAAATCTTATATCTTTCACTCTTCCTGACATACAGATGCAAAAGCTTTTAACAAATTATTACTAAATCAGACCCAGAAATATGTAAAAGGGATAAGAACACCGTGACCAGTTGGAGTTTGTTCCCATGATTTGGTATAGTTTTGCATTGCACACTTGGCTCATCATTCAAAAATCGATGTAATTCACCACATTAACAAAAGATGAAGGTGACACAACCCATTTCATCATCTCAGTAGATGCTGAAAAACATGTGATGAAATTTAATAGTCCTTATATGGATTTCCTATGAAATCAGGAACAGAAGGGAAATTTCTCTATTTGATAAAGGCCATTCCTGATAAACGAGAGCTGACCCCTTCCTCGGTGGTGGCAGCCGGGCTGCTCTGCACACAGTCAGGTGTGTACAGGAACACGGCCATTTTCCATGGCTCTAGTCCACGTGGCACTTACTGAGGTCCTTGTCAGTGAAGTGAGTCAGGAGAACTCAGAGGCACGAAGACTTGGAAGGGGTGAGACGCTTGATTTACAGAAGACACAGGGGCTTATTGAGAACATTTTAGGGAATCTACAAGTGACTAGGTAGAGTCTTCATAAGAGATGGTGTACATATCCCCATGAACCTGTGAAAGGTGCCTGCCAGGGGTCGTCAGATAAGTACAACTTAAACACACAAGGTTCCGCTTCACAGGACTGGGAAAGAAGGACAGTAGCTGGTGCTGGTAAAGATGTGACAGGCTGGATCTCACACTGATGGGGACTCAAAACGTTATAGCCACTTTAGCAAACAGTTTGGAAGTTTCATTAAAATGTGTACACTTACCATATGGCCCAGCAGTTACGCTTTAGATGTTCACCAAGGAGAAATGAAAATGTGTGTCCATGTAAAAGAATGCACATTATCTTAAGAGTAAATTGTCACGGCCAAAAACTGGAAACAAATCTCTCTCAGCTGGAGAAACATGAGCAAATTATGATATATTTGTACATTGTCCTAGTTCCCGTCAGGAAAAATGTGCAAAATACTGAAACCGAAACAGGCAGTGGGGATGAGTTCCAGGAGCCTTGAATTGCATAAAGAGGGAACACCATAGCGTGGAGTTCGTGTGATGATGCAGAATCTACATGAGTCTCGGGTGACGGAAGAGCGCTAAGGAACACTCATTGTGAATGAACAGTGGCTGTTTATTCACAGGGCTAGGGTTGACCAGGAGAGGGCATGTGGGAACTTGGAAGCAAAAGATTTATCTTGATTGGGATAATAGGTTGATTTCCATTTATCAAAATGCATCGAGTGTACTTAAGATCTGAACAGCTCACTATGTATACTTTATACTCCCTCCTTTCCAAAAGCAATGAAAAAATAATTATAAGCGAACACTGAACTCTACTTGATAGATTTTTCAGTGGTATTGATAACAATTCTAAAAGCATTTCTGTATCTCCAGGCTTAAGCAAATAAGCTTAATAAATTAGTGACTAGATTGAGGCTAACAGGAGCCAGGTTTCTTTCTTGGCAAGAGAGGTAGAAATGAGAAAAGGCCAAAGCCTGGAATGGATTATACAGCATTGGGTTGCAGCAGGAGGTACCAGTGTGAGCTGGTGGCTCCCAGCAGACATGGGCAGTGACAGAAGTGCCTGTGGATGGTCATGGGCATACTTGCGTGTACACATGTGGTGTGTTTTGCTTGCCAGCACTTGCAGACACCATTTTTCACTAGAAGGAGCTGGGCCTCCTGGTCCCAGGGCTGGGGAATCCGGTGTCAAATCTGGAGCCATTTGAGCACCAGAATAAACCATTATAATTATGAATTTTAACCTACCAAGTCAGACTCCATGAGCACATGTTGATATGTGTAAATGAATGATGAAAGATAAAATGAATATTTTTTAAGTGAGTGTAGATCTAATGATTTAGAAGTAATGACAGGCAATCATCAATGGATGCTAAAACCAGTAGTGAAGCATTGACGAGAAACAGAATATGCACATATTGTTAGGGTCTATCCTCCCAAATCTTTATTGCAATGGGAGAAGTAGCATCTTTGCTATGGAGGAACTCGAGCGCCACCTTCACTGAGTGACCAATGTTAACATCGTCACACAGGACGGACTTTTGCAGTGTCCCTGCTAAAATGCACACTCGAGTCTAGTCCAGAAGACACCAGAATAAAGAACAAGCTATAAAATAACTGGCCTGTATTCTGTAAAATTTCCAATTTTAAGAAACACAAAAACCAAGAAACTTGGATTCAAGGAGGGTAAAAATCACATGACAAATAAGTGCAATTCACGATCCTGGTTTAGATCATAAAATAGGAAGACAAAGTAAGAAAATTAGAGACAGTCGACACCATTTGAATGTGAACTTTAGATTGGACTATAGTATATGACAGTTAAATTTCCTAACCTTGAGAGAAATTTATGTGAGAGAATATCCTTGTGTTGAGGAACACATCAAAAACATTAAGGTATAGAGGGACATGGTATCTGAAATTTTTTTCATTTGACTTAGCAAATGCATGGGGGAGAGACAGGGAAAGCAGTGGTGTAAGACAGGAGCAGTTGGTGAAACTGGGTAAAAGTTATATGGGAATTCTCTATGCTGGTCCTGCACATTTTCTGTGTTTGAAATTACATCCAAAAAGTTTAAAAAGAATATGCAAAACTGAAAGTGATTCCTGGGAAGTGAATGGACTGTGTCACCTCATTGATGAGCCCTTCAAGTTTCAGCCATGAACCTAAGTCAGTCATGTATTGGTTTTTGATCTGGGAATTAGACTAGCCAGAAAACCAGGTTCTTGATCTAGTTAGGAGGAAGAAAGTACACACAAAGGATGACCACAACCAAGCAGCGTGATGAGCTGATTGGGATGCGTGACGTGGCAGGATCTGTGTCTGAGGCAGCAGTGTGGAGGGTTTAAGCCAGAAAGACATGTCTGATTCCCTTTCAGTGGGATTATCCTCGCAGCTTCAGAGAAGACTGCCCCATCCTGGGGATCCTCTCCCCGCATCCCGTCTTCAGTCACACTGACCATTTTTGTTGGTGGTGTTTTTATCTGCCAACACCGTTCTCACAGTTTAGGGCCTTTGAGCGGATTTTTGCACGTGTTTTGAAGATTCTCGTATTGGTAGCCTGTGTGGTTCATTCTTGTTATTCTGATTTCGTGTTAAGAGGGTTCTTCTTTGGCTTCACAGTTTGGAGTCGCTGCTTTGTCTGTCTCTGCTTTAATTCTCTACCCCATCTGTCACCTGGACCCCATCTTGTCCATTAGGGAGTGCCCTGTGTGAGATGCAGTGACATGTCTACCTTGTCACCGCTGTGTCCCCAGCTCTTAGGGCACTACCTTACAGAGGAGGCACTCGGTGAATGTGTGGAATTAATATAATGGGCTAATAGCCCCAAAACATGTTAATGTTCATGTTAGTCTGTTTTTACGCTGCTGATAGAGACATACCCAACACTGGGAAGAAAAAGAAGTTTAATTGGACTTATAGTTCCACATAGCTGGGGAGGCCTCGGAATCATGGCAGGAGGTGAAAGGCACTTCTTACATGGTGGCGGCAAGAGAACATGAGGAAGAAGTGAAAGCAGAAGCCCCTGACAAACCCATGAGATCTTGTGAAACTTATTCATTGTCACAATACTAGCACGGGAAAGACAGGCCTCATGCTTCAATTATCTCTCCCTAGATCCCTCCCACAACATGTGGGGATTCTGGGAGATACAATTCAAGTTGAGATTTAGGTGGGGACACAGCCAAACCGTATCAACAGCCAACACAGTCCTGGCCCGCGGCTGGTGCCCAGCTGAGCTGTGACCATGGCTGCATGAATAAGGGTGCGAGGCATGCACACAACCCTCAGCAGTATGGTGAAAGGATTTGGCAGCTCAAATGTGTGACCTACAAAGAGATCTCCAAAGATCAAGGGCCATTCATCCTAAAAAGAAAAATCACAGCATACTTTACAGCCAGTGTTTGCTTATGGATATGGATTCTGCAATAATAAAATTAGTAATTAAAAGTCTGTGAATGAATTTTAATGTCTTTACTGGAATCGTAAACACCAGTTTTCTTTCCTCACCTACCCATGTGTTGGTGAGTTTCAGAGGGTGGATGAACCATCCTCCAGGAACAGAAGAGGGGGCAGCTTGGCCTCTGGGACCTCAGCTGAGCACTGAGTGACTAAGCTTTCTCCGTTTCAGATGTCCACACAGAAGCTGTCCAGGCGGCTCTGGCCAAACACAAAGAGCGGAAGATGGCGGTGCCTATGCCTTCAAAACGCAGGTCCCTGGTCGTGCAGACCTCCATGGATGCCTACACCCCTCCAGGTAAGGGACACGTTCCCCAACACTGCCTCCTGAGGTGCCTGCCACGTTCAGGTGCCCGCCATGTTCAGGCACCTTAATATTGTCAACTAGCCCAGCAATTAGGGGTTTTCGCTTTCAAAATAATGGTGCAGTGATGCAAATTTTGTGAACCAGAAGTCCAAAAATAGTGTGAGTTAAATTTGGAAGGAAAATTAACGTTATTATCTATCTGTATAAATACACATTTTTAACTTTTCATCAAGACTCATACGATACATACTGGTAAAATCTTACACGGTTTTATTCATTTAATTCTTTGTATGAAAAAGGGAAGAGTTTGTACTCTTCTGGGTGAAATTGGACTTTTCTTCTGATTAAGCTGGTACATATGTGTTCTCAAATCTTCATATAAGTGTGTTGTATTGTTTTAGAACAGGCGACTTGGACAATTTAGGCAGTTACCTGAATCGGGGTCATAAACTTTGGCTCCAAGGTGCCAGATAGCATTTTAGTTCCTGTAGGCCATAAGGTCTCTACAATTAACTCAGCTCTGCTCTTGGAGTGCGAAAGCCGCCATGGGTGATAGCAAGTGGATATTGCTATGTACCAATAAAACTTTATGTACAAAAACAGCAGACCAGATTGGATGCACAGACCTGCCAACCCCTGATCCAAATTACTGAAGGTAATAGCCCATTTATATTTCTGTTATCTAATACTGCTTTTATTTAATCTTGAATTTTACGTAACTACCCAAATTCTCTATTTTACTCTGCCCAAATAATTATAAACTACATCTCGTGATCTTCACAACCGAAGTGAAGGAGAAAGTTCAGTTACCTAGATACTTGTTAGAAACATGGATTAAACCCACTTTATTTGGAGTTTAGTTTCTGTGATTTTGATTCCAACATTGTTCACGTCATTGTTGCAAGCTTGTCTTCTCGAAGGATCTAAATCACCTCCCATACCACTTTAAAGCTACATGCCACTTTAAATGCCACCATTTTTTTTTCCACTACAAGAGAAACTTAAGGTACAGTGTTAATAGTTGAAAAAGTACAATGTTTTTGGGAGTATTTTTATGTTTTGAAGTTTAGCTTGGTCTTGGCAAGCAGTGAGACAGCAGGATGTGATTCAAATCAGAACTGAGGTTGAGGGTGTGCCACATTATTCCAAGCAGCTCCTGAGTAGTTACCTTTATGTGCCTTTACAAGTGAAGGTACTGAGATTTATATGACAGAACTTAAAGAGTGCATCATTTTGGGTTTTCACTGTTTTTTGTTTGTTTTGAGACAAGGTGTTGCTCCATTGCCAAGGTTGGAATTCAGTGGCGTGATCGCAGCTCGTTGCTCACTGCAGCTGTGACCACCTGGGCTCAAGTGGTCCTCCCACTTCAGCCCCTCAAGCAGCTGGGACCACAGGTGCATGCCACCACACCCAGCTAATCATTAATTTTTTGTAGAGACATGGTGTTCCTATGGTGTTTTTGTGTTTTATTTACAGATACATGTTCATCTGAAGAACACAGTGCCAGCAGGCAAGGAAGTGAATGCCATGCTAGCAAGGTTGTTGGCAAGGGAGCTCTTTATGCCAACATGCTCCCTTGGTCTCCTCCCTTTCTTTATTTTAATATTAAGCCACAGCACATAATTAGGGAATAAGGATGGTGGCTCATGCCTGTAACGCCTGCACTTTAGGAATCAAGGGTGGGTGAATGGCTTGAGCCCAGAAGTTTGAGACCAACCTGGACAACATGGCAAAATGTACAAAAATGCCTTTGGATATTTTTTCTCCACCAAAAGTACAAAAAATTAGCTGGGCATGGTGGCAGACACCTGTAGTCTCAGCTACTTGGAAGTCTGAGGTAGAAGAATCACTTGAGCCCTGGAGGCAGAGATTGCAGTGAGCTGAGGCGGCACCACTCCACTCCACCCTGGGCAACAGAGCGAGACCCCATCTCAATTAGAAAATAATAATAAATAAGTAGAGACTGTTTAAAAATGATTAGGCTGGGTGTGGTGGCTCACGCTTCTAACCCTAGCGCTTTGGGAAGCCAGGGCTGGCAGATTACTTGAGCCCCGGTGTTTGAGACCAGCCTGGGCAACATTCCAAAACCCCATCTCTACAAAAAATACAGAAATCAGCCAGGCATGGTTGTATGTGCCTGTAGTCCCAGCTGCTCAGGAGGCTGAAGTGGGAGGATCACTTGGGCCCAGGAAGGTTGAGGCTGCAGTGAGCCATGATTGTGCTGCTGCACTCCAGCCTGGACAATAGAGCAAGACCCTGTCTCAAAAAAACTAATATTCTTAATCCTGTTTGTTTAGTTTATGGTTACAATTTGCCAAAACTTATGGTAAAAATTTTATTTGTATGTGTTCTTTGTGTAACTAACAAAGTGGACTTAAAAGGGTAACCCACTTGAAATATTTTAAACCAAATTTTTGGCACTAGCCAGTATTTAAGGCAATAGATATTTTTCTTGACCACTTTATATAAGAGAAATGAGTTTAAAATGGAAGAAGCAGTGCAATTATTTGTGTTTATGCTTATTTCTCATATTGATTCCAGCCACTGGGAAATGTTATTGGGTCATGTGTGATGAAAAACCTCATGATACAGATGTCTTTGCAAAATATAATTATTTGAAACGTTTTTTGTGAAATATTTGCATTTATTTGATTAGCATTTTTATGTTAACCGTAAAACACATTTTGTAAATTTTCATAAGGAGTCCTAGTAATATCACATGGGGCAGTTGTGTACAATCATAAATCAATATCATAAAAATTTTTTACTCCCAGCCTGTTTTGTGCTTAGTGGTAGTCTGTATGTTTATTACCATGCTTACTTCAACAAAATCTTAGCTGCATTTTCTCTGATCTGTTTTTTTTTGGTTGTTGGTAACAGTAGTTAGATCTTACCTCAGTTTCATTGCTCTTCAGAGAATATTCTTGAAGTTTATTTTCTCTCTGTGAAATGACTCGTTGCTGACCAGGATCATAGTTTCTGGAGGAAATCTCATTAGGATTGTTGCAATGCTAATATTCTGTGGATGAAACGTTCTTTTAGTTTTCACATGTGAAGATACAAGAATAATTTACCAAAACTTCTGCTTCTAGCCATGATGAAATAAAAGGGACCCAAATCACACACCTGCTGTAAACAACTGTAAAACTGCACGAAACAAATGAGATGGCTGTTTTCAGTCTGCGGACCACAACTGTGTAAGCCAGAACCTGAGAGCAGGAAAATGAATGAGATGAACCCATAGTACACTTGCTGTCTCCATGAAGAACATTTACAGACCATGTGCGGAGAGCTCAGGTGTAAGTGAAGCATGGCCACCCTACCAGGTCTAGGAGGTGGAGATTGGAGTTGGTGCAGGACTGGAGCTCTCCACAGATCCACACAAGCAACGAATCAATCGAAGCCTGCCCATAGTCACGATGGCCCAGCAGTGCTTGCGCTGCCTGCTAAAATAAGAGCTGAAAGCTTCAGAGGAAGGTTACAGGATCCTGAGTATGCTCGACATGTTACCCAATGTGTAATATTCAGCAAATAATCACTGCATATACAGAGAAACAGGAGGTAGAATCTGTGGTCAAGAAAAAAGGCAGTAATATGTGCACGCACACTGTGCAAGACGGTGTCCACCACACTAGATCCATCGCCACTCATCACATGTGGCAGCTGAGCACAGGAAATGCGCCTGGTCTGAATTGAATTCTCTGTGAGTGTGAAAGACACATCAGTTAATATGAAAAACAGAAAATATTTTTATTTCTTATTGAAAGTATAGTATGAGCATTTTGAGTTAAAAATATATTAGTAAAATTAATTATACCTGTTTATACATTTATATATATGAGGCTAAAAACAAGGTTTAAAGTTCTATATAGGACTCTCATAATTCTGTTGGAAGGCACTGGTCTAAATATCTGATATAGCAGAAGACAGAGTTTTTAAATCTACAATTATAAATATTCAGGGAATCAAATGAAAATGTGTCAAAGTACTAAAAGAAAATATTTTAATACTTGAGCCAGAGGAAAAGAAGACACTTTTTACTATGATGGAGATAGGGAGTTTCAGGTTCTGTACCTGGCTATCTTGGGAATCGTCACTTCTTCCTCACAAGCAAAAAGCTGAGCAAACTGAAAAATCAGCAACTCTTCTTAAACATGCAAGAGACATGAGGTTGCAGGCAAGCCGCTGTCCCCAGATTGGATGGACAGGTAAAAAACGTGGAGAACCACCATATGCCGGAGCAGAAAGCTCCAAGGAAACTGTGCTGGATTGAAATGTCTTAACTGTAATTGACAACTTGCTGCAGTGAGGTGTGGCCAAGCCTGAGAGTTAAACCCCCCCAGGAGGCCTATGCACATGGACCCATGCTTTTGTGAGTTGTACCATCAGAAGCTCAACCAGGTCCTTGAAGTAAATATCAGAGAAAAATCCCCTCATACTTACTACAGGGGAAGGAGAAAATGAATCATTTTTAAATATGCAGGAGCATCCTTCACTCGATCTGCCTTCCAGAGAAGCTAGTTAACTAGAGACTAACCTGCTGGGGCTTTATCAGAGCCTTCTGACCTGGAGGAAGGGAAATATAAAACTCCAACCTCTGGAACTGAAAAGCAAAAAAGAGCAGAGTATCCAAGCACTATGGGACAACTACAGAAGGCGTAAAATATGCGTAACAGTGATACAAGGAGAAGAAAGAGGAACAGAAGAAGTATTTGTAACAATAATGGCTGAATTTTCTCAGATTAATGCCAGACAGCAAACCACAGATTCAGGAAGCTCAAACACCAAGCAGGAAAAATGTGAAAACAACAATGATGGAAACAAAACAAAAATAAGCTATACTTGTGCATATATTTAAAAAAACAAAGAAGCCAGAGTAATAATTACCTTCACTATAGAAGATCAAAGATAAGAATTATATTCAACTTCTCCTCAAAAACCATGAAGGCAAGAAGAGTGGAGTGAAATATTTAAAGTATTGAGAGGAAAAAAATCTCATCAACCTAGAAGTCTGTACCCTGTGAAATTATCTTTTAAAAGTGAAGGAAAAGTAAAGACTTTCCCAGGCAAAAATTGAGAAAATTTGTTGCCAGTAGACCTGCCTTGCAAAAAATGTTCAAAGTTCTTTAGAGAGAAAATAGTAGAGGTCAGTAACTCAGCTCTGCGTAAAGAAAGGAAGAGTGCAGGTTGTGTGCAGGGGCTGTCACCCTAACACTCTGAGAGGCCAAGGTGGGAGAATTGCGGGAGGCCAGTTATTTGAGACCAGCCTGGACAACATAGTAAGACTCTGTCTCTTAAAAAAAAATTAGCCAAACATGGTGGCTCGTACCTATAGTCCCAGCTACTTTGAGAGGCTGAGACAGGAGCGTCACTTGAGCCCAGGATCCTGTTCAAGGCTGCAGTGAGCTATAATGATGCCGCTGCACTCCAGCCTGGGCAACAAGAGCAAGACCTTGTCTGTTAAAAAAAAAAAAAAGCGTCAAAGGAACAGTGAAGGTAGAAGAAAAACTTTCATTTTTCTTAATAGATCTGATATATCAGTTCATTCATAATAGTGACAGTATATTTGGTTATATATGCTTATGTATGTATCATATTCACATATTTAAATATAAGTGAAATGAATGACAGCAGTGATACAAGGGATGGGAGAGAGCAATTAGGAATTAGGAATACTTTGTTATTATGAGGTGCTTGCATTATCCAGAAAGCAGTATAGTGTTGTTTGAAAGTAGACTTGGGTTACTTATAAATTTATATTGCAAATTCCAAGGCAGCCACTTAAAAGGAACTGATATACTAAGAAAGGAAAGAAAATAAATCATAGAAGATGCTCAATTAAGATCACAAGAAAAAAAAGTGAAAGACAAAAAGAACAAGGGCAACAAATAGAAAATAGTAACAAATATGGCAGATGTTAATCCAACTATATATCAGTACTCACTTTCAATGTCAGTAGTCCAAATACACCCAACTATATATTGTCTATAAGAATTCCACTTTAAAGAGATATATAGAACCAACAGTAAAGGGTTGGAAAAATATGAAAATGTTAACACTTTTTTTTTTTTTTTTTTTTTTGAGACAGAGTCTTGCTTTTTGCCCAGGCTGGAGTGCAATGGTGCAATCTTGGCTTACTGCAACCTCTGCCTCCCAGGTTCAACTGATTTTCCTACCTCAGCCTCCCGAGTAGGTGGAATTACAGGAACCTGTTGTCATGCCCAGCTAATTTTTTTTTCTTGTATTTTTGTAGAGATGAGATTTCACCATGTTGGCCAGGTTGATCTCGAACTGCTGACCTCAGGTGATCTGCCCGCTTCAGCCTCCCAAAGTGCTGGGATTACAGACATGAGCCACTGTGCCCGGCCAACATTAATTCAAAAAAATGGAAGTGGTGATGTTAATTTGAGACGGAGTAGACTTTACATCAAGAGAAGTTACCAGAGATGACAATTCCATAATAATAAAGGGGTCAGTTTTTCAAAAAGATACAATAATCCTTAAATGTGTTTCTGCTTAGCAAAGCATCAAAATGCCAAAGCAAAAACTGATAAACTTCAAGCAGAAATAATTAACCCACTCTTATAGTTGGAGATTTTAACACCCCTTTATCAGAAATGGACCAGTTCAGTAGCCAGAAAATCAGTAAGGACAAAATTGAAATTAACATCTTCAGTCAGCTGTATATAATTGACATTTATAGACTATTTCCTCCAACAACAGAATACAGAACATTCACCAAGATATACCATGTTTTGGTCCACAAAACACACCTTAACGAATTCAAAAGAATAGGAATCAAACAACAATGTTCTTAACCACAATAAAGTAGAAATCAGTAACAGTTGACTGGAAGATATATTAGGAGATTAAACAATATACTTAAAAAACCTTGCTCAAGGAAGAAATATGATTTCTTTAAAATTTTGGAGTAAATGAGAATGAAAACTTTTTAATATTTGTGAGATTCAATGAAAGTAATGTTTAGAGGGAAATGTATAGCTTTAAATGCATATGTTAAAAAAGATCTAAAATCAGTAAGCTTCTACCTTAGAAAACTAGAAAAAGAACAGCAGGTTAACTAAGCAGGAGACAAATAATGAAACAGCAGAAATCAATACGTTGAAAACAGAAAATCAGTAGAGAAAGTCAATGAAACCAAAAGCTAGGTCTTTGAGAGAAAATTTATAAGCCTCTAACAAGAATAAGAAAGAAATAGAGGATATAAATTACCCATTCAGAAATGAAATAAGGGACATCACTACAAATCCCGTGGACATTAAAAGGATAATAAAGGAATTTTATTAACAACTCTATGGCCACAAATTTGATAACTTGGATGAAACGGACCAATTTCTTTAAAGACAGAATCTGCCAAAATTTGAACAGGAAGAAATAATCTGTATAGGCCTATATCTGTTAAATTGAATCAGTAGTTAATAACCTTTCAAAACAGAAAGTGCCAGTCCCAGAGGTTCACTGGTGAATTCTATCAAACATCTAAGAAGAAATTAAACCAATTCTCTACAATCTTTTTCAGAACATAGAAGCTGAGGAATACTTTTTAACCCATTCTATAGAGCCCACATCATTTTAATACCAAAATTAGAACAAAATATTACAAGAAAACTATAGAGCAACATCTCTCATGAACATAGATGAAATA
Organism: Cacajao melanocephalus; assembly: GCA_963573385.1. Lineage (NCBI taxonomy): Eukaryota > Metazoa > Chordata > Mammalia > Primates > Pitheciidae > Cacajao > Cacajao melanocephalus. The sequence continues at coordinate 26,100 of CAUYLG010012661.1, read as the reverse complement.
ACCTTCAACAAAATGTTAGCAAATTAAATCCAACACTGTTAAAAGAATTGTGCACCAAAACCAAGTGGAATTTGTTTCACATATCCAAAGCTGGTTTAACATTCAAAAACTAATTAATGTAATTCATCACATTAACAGGCTAAAGAAAAACAAAACGCATTTGACAAAATCTAACACTCATAAAAACTTTCAGCAAACTAGGATCAGAGGTGAGCTTCCTCAACTTGATAAAGAATATCTACAAAAAACCTTCTGTTAACATCATACTCAATTGTGAGAAACTAGAATCTTTCCCACTAAGATCTGGAAAGGCGATCAGGAAAAACAAGGATGTCTCCTCTCACTACTTTTGTTCAACATTGTACTAGAAGTCCTAGCTAAGGCAGTTATGACAAGAAAAAGAAATAAAATATATATTCATTGGGAAGAAAAATAAAACTTTGTTCATAGATGGCATGCTTGCCTATGTAGAAGATCCAAAAGAATTTATCAAAAACAAAACTAAAATAAACCAGAAAAACCTGGAACTAATAAGTGATTATACCAGTATTGCAGGATATGAGTTTAATATACAAAAGTTCAGTGAATTTCCTGTTTACCAGCAATGAACAAGCAGAAATTGAAAGTAAAAACCATGACTCATGTCTGTAATCCCAGCACTTTGGGAGGCTGAGGCAGGCAGATCACCTGAGATTAGGAGTTGGAGACCAGCCTGGCCAACATGGCAAAACCCCATCTCTACTAAAAATAATAATTTTTAAAAAACCGTTTCCAGTGGGACTCCCCAAAATGAAATACTTAGGTATAAAATCTAACAAAATATATTCAAGACCTGTATGAGAAAAACTACAAAACTCATTCACAGGAAAACTAAATAAATGGACAGGTAGTCCATGTTCATGGATAGGCACTGAGTATTGTCAAGATGTTTCCTTCCCAACTCGATATATAGATTCAATGCAATCCAACCAAAATCCCAACAAGTTTTTTTTTTTTTAATATCAACAAACTGATTTGAAAGTTTATTTGGAGAAACCCAGAATAGCCACTTCAATATTGAAAAAGAAGAACAAAGTTGAAGACTGACACACCCAACTTCAAGACTTACTATAATTCGATGAGAGTGAGACATGTGGCATTGGTGAAAGAACAAACAAAAGATGAATGGGACAGACTAGAAAGCCCAGTTTAAAAAAAAAAAAAAGTCAACTAAACTTTGACAAAGGAACAAAGGCAATACAGTGAAGCAAATATAGTGTTTTTAACAAATGGTACTGTAACAACTAGACATCCACATGCAAAGAAAAAAATAAACCTAGACAGACATTACATCTTCAAAAAAATTAAAATAGATCACACAGCCACTGTCCACATTCATATAGTGGTAAAGTATTGTATTCTTGCCTGTCAAAATAGATGACAGATCTAAATGTAAAATGTAAAACTATAGAATTCATAGAAGGTAAGAGAAAATCTAGGTGACTTTAGTTTGGTGGTAACTTTTTAGGTAATACACCAAAGATACAATATGTGAAAGAATTGATAGGCTGGTCTCCAATAAAAATGAACATTTTCTGCTAGGTGAATGACTCAAAGTAATTAAAATACAAGCCACAGACAGAAGATGTTTGCAAAATATGTAAATGATAAAGAACTTTTATTTGAAATATTCAAAGAACTCTTAAAAGTCAAAAATAAGAAAACAATCAACCTGATTAAAACAGGGCCCAGCCAAGTGTGATGGCATGTACCTGTAGTCTCAGCTACTCGGGAGGCAGAGGCAGGAGGATCACTTGAATCCAAGAGTTCCAGGTTGTTGTGAGTTATGCCTATCAGTTGTCCACACTAAGTTTAGTGTCAATCCAGTGACCTCATGGGAGGAATAAACTAGCCTACCTTGGAAACGGAGCAGGTCAGAATTCCTATGCTGATCAGTAGCGGGATTGCGCCTGTGAATTGGCTCCAGACTAGCAACATAGTGAGACTCCGTCTTTAAAAAATGAGTAAGTAGAATTAAACATGGACCAAAGACTAACAGATGCCTCATCAAAGAAGATATAAAGATGGCAGATCTACATATGAAATGATCCTTCACATGTCATAGAGAAATGCAGATTAAAACAACAGTAAGATACCACTACACACCTATCAGAATGGCCAGAATCCAGAACTTCATCAGCACCGAAGCCTGTAACAATGCGCAGCAGTGAGAATTCTCTCTCATTCGTGGCTGGTCTTAATGCAAAATAGAATAGCTTTTAGGAAGACAGTTTGGTGGTTTCTTACACAACTAAATATACTTTTACCATATGATCTGGCAATTACACTCCTTGGCATTTACTCAAAGGAGTTGAAAACTTATGTCCACACAAAAAGACTGCACATAGATATTTAGAGCAGCCTTATTCATAACTGCCAAAACTTGGAAGCAACTAAAATGCCCTTCAGTAGGTGAGTGTATAAGTAAAATGGTACATCCAGACAGTGGGATGTTATTCAGTGCTAAAAATAAATTAAATGACCTATCCATAAAAAGACATGGAGGAAACTTCAATTGCATGTTGCTAAGTGAAAGAGGCCAATCTGAAAAGGTTGCTGTGTGATTCCAGCTATACAACATCCTGGAAAAGGCAAGACTGTGGAGACAGTGAAGAGATCAGTGGCTGCCAGGGGCTGAGGGAGGCAGGGATGTATAGGCAGAGCAGGAGGATTTTAGTATCATGTGATACTCTGTATGATACTGTCATCGTGGATACGTTACACATTTATCCAAGCCCCTATATTGTACAACACCAGGAAAGAACCCTGATGTGAACTATGGAGTTTGGGTGATAATGATGTTTTGGTGTAGAAGTATCAACTGTACCACTCTGGTAGAGAATGTTGGTGGTAGGGGAAGCTGTGCATATGTGGGGTTGGAAAGTATACATGAGACATCACTGTAAAACTGAAAAACACAATACTGAGATGAAATTTTGCTGGATGGGCTTAATAGGTTGTAGAAGAAAGATGGATGAACTTTAAGAGGGATGAAGAGAAATTAACCAAAGTGAAGACCAGGGAAACAAAAATCAAGGAAAAATTGGCATAACCTCAAGTTCCTGTGGTACAATGTTAACATACTTGTAATACAAGAAGGAAAAGAGAGAGAAAAGAGCAGAAGTATTTGAAGAAATGAGTCATAATTTTCTCAAATTGATGTAAAATACCAGTGTCCAGCCCTGAGAAGTTCAGTAAATTTCGAGCAGAACAAGTATAAAAACAATCACATCTAAGTTTATGATAGTCAAAGTTCTGAAATCCAAAGATTAAGAGGAAATCCCAGAAGTACTCAGAAGAAAAAGACATGTTACATACCAGAGAAGAAGCATTTGAACCATGCATGACTTCTATGAAGGTACAGTAGAGACCACAAGACAATGGAAAGACATTTTCTAAAGTACTAAAAGGAGGGGAAAAGCCTGTCAACTCATATCTAGCAAAAATCTCCTTTACAAACAAGGGTGAAAAAACACATTCACAAATGCAAAAGCTGAGAGAATGTGTTATCAGCAGAACTATACCATAAACATGCCAAAGAATGTACTTTAGGCTGATTGTGAATGATATCAGATGAAAGCTTAGCTCTGTGAAAAGAAAAGAACCCTATAAATTGTAACAGCACTCTCTAAATTTTCTAGAATATTTTAATCTATGTTTATGATTTTATGGTTTTTAGTTTTTTTATATTATAATTTTATGATATAAAATCACAAAATGTCCACTCTTCTTTACACCTCCTTTACCTGTTTGAAGTTTGTCCATGTTGTACCATGAATCAGTAGCTTATTCCTTCTTACTGTGGAATTACACTCTATTAGATGGATACAATGCATTCTGTTTATTGATTCACCAATTGGTTATTCATTGTTTCCAGTATTTAGCAATTATGAACAATGCTGCTGACAACATTATATATGTACATATCTTTGTGTATACATATAATTTCCTTTATCTTGGTTGGATGTCAAGTAGTAGAATGATTGACTTCTATCCTAATTTTATGTTTCGCTTTTTAAAAACTGCCAAATTGTTTACAAAGTATCTGCACCATTTTACACCCCCACCAGCGGTACATGAGCATCCCAATTTCTCTGCATCATCACTAGCAATTGGTATTGTTGGTATTTTAATTTTTGCCATTCTAATTGATGTGAAATAGAATATCATTGTGCATTTAATTTGAAATAATTAATGATGCTAAGCATCTTTTAATATGCCTATTAGCTTTTAATATGCTAATTCCTATTCATAGCCATTTGTATATGTTAATTGGTAAAATATCTGTTCAGATTTTTTGCCCATGTTTTAAATGGGTTGGTTGTCATCTTATGGGTTACAGGTGTCTTATACAATCTGAACATAAGACTTTTACAGATGTACAGTTTCTCAATGAAAGGACAGACTATTCTGTGGTAGACAGAATAAATACCCCTCCCCCAAGATATCCATGTCCTAATCCTAAGAACTTATGAACATGTTACCTTAAGTGGTAAAAGGTATTTTTCAGCCATGATTAATTTAAAGATCTTGAGATGGGACCATTATCCTGGCTTAACTAGGTGGACCTGCTGTAATCAAAAAGGTCCTTATAGAGAAGAGGAAGAGTCAGAGACTGGAGTGATGCTCTGAAAAGATGGGGAGGGGCTGTGAGTCAAGGACGCAAGTGTCCTCTAGAAGTTGAGAAAGGCTCCTTTGAAGCCTCTGGAAGGAACATAGCTCCTCTGACAGTCAGATTTTCTGACTTCTCCATCTGTAGGATAATAAATATGTGTGTTATAAGCCACTACGATCAAGGTAATTTGTCACATTAGCTATAGGGAGATAGTCATCTTTTAAAAGTTATTAGTTTTCTATTTGGATGAAGTCCAGTTTACTAATTTGTATTTTATGGGTTATGTTTTCGGAAGTTTTAAATCTCATAGTCTTACTGTTTAATTTAGATTTGTGATCTATTTTGAGTTAATTTGTGTATATGCAGTAGGGATATAAGTGGATTTTTTTGTTGTTTTGGTTTGGGGTAATTTTTTTCCCATGCTTTCTTTTTGGGGTGTGGGTAACTGGGTACATCATATTATTCTGAGTTGTCTTGAGACTTTTGTCAAAAATTAATTGACCATAAATATAAGACTTTATTTCTGGGTTTAATTCTATTCCTTTGACGTATATGTCTATTCTTGTGCTGACACTCCCTTAATTACTGTGACTTTATGTAAAGTTTTGAAATCAGATAGTGAAGTCCTCCAACTTTGTTTTCCCTTTTCAAAATTATTTTGGCTATTCTAGTTCCTTTGTATTTCCAAATAAAATTGAGAATAAGCTTTCAATTTCACTCACACACACACACACACACACACACACACACACACACACGTGCGCCCATACACGCACACACAGCCTTCTGGGATTTTATTAAGGAGTGCCTTGAATTTATGGAACACTTTGGGAACAATTGCTGTCTTGATAATAGGGAGTTTTCCAATTCGTGATTATGATTCTGTCTCCATTTATTTTGTTTCCATTTATTTGGATCTTCTTTACTTTCTTTCAGTGATGTTTTATAGTTTTCAGGGTACACATTTTGCACCTCTTTGTTAGAAGTTGTGCTGAATGTTTTATGCTTTTGATGCTATTGTGAATGGAACTATAAATTCTATTTTCAGGTTTATTGTTAATATAGGTATATCTTGTGTCTTGTGACCTCATCAAACTAATTTTTATTAATATGAAGCATTTTTGGTGGATTTCTTGCAATTTGCTACATCTAAGGTCATCTAATAATAAAGACACTTTTATTCCTTCCTTTCTAAACTGGATGTCTTTAGTTTATTATTAAATTTATTAATTGAATTTATTAGCTGGAAACTGCCAGATAATGTTGAATAAAAATGGAAAGAGGGAATATCTTTGTCTTGTTCTCAATCTTAGGGAAAATGCATTCCGTTGTTGACCATTAAATACAATGTTAGCCGTGGCTTTTCATGAATGCACTTTAACAGATTGAGGAAATTAGCTTTTATTCCTGGTTTGTTGAGTTTTTAATCTTGAATTTGTCAGTACTTTTCTGTCTTCTAAGGTTAACATGTGGTTCTACTCCCTTAATTCTATATGGTGTACAACATTGATTCATTTTTGAATGTTAAATCAACCTTAATTCTTGTCTGTGGTGTTTAATTCTGGTCACCATTGGTCATGCTGTATCATCCATTTCATATGCTGCTTGTTTGCTTTGCTGTTATTCTATGGAGTGTCTATATCATATTACTCTGCAGCTTTCTTGGAAAAGGTGGATGGGAGTTAGGAATGAAAGACTGTAAAGAGTCATGAGAAGACGTTTTGGGGAGATAGTTGTGCTCCGTTTGGATACTTCGGGGTGTACCTTTCTCAAAAATCTCGAGGCTGTGTCAATTTCACTTTTTATATAAATTGTGTTAAGTTTTCTTAAAAGGCAGGGTGATAGAGAATTTTCGGGCTCTTAATATTGTTGCTTTTCTAACAAATTTTTAACAAGTAAACTTTAAAAAAATTTCCAGACAGCCTAAGTCATGTGACAGTGATAATAAGTGTGAATATTGTTTGCAGTTATTGTCTTTTGAAAAACAAACCCGTGTCTTAAGATTATTTGCCATGACTACTCCTCTCATCCGATGCTCTGGAGCTGCTCACCTGAGCTGGCGTCTCCCATAACTCACCTGTAGGAAGGATTCTGAATGTCATTCTTACATTGAAGTTTAAATAACAAATATACCAATAATTCATTCTCAAAACCCTTGATACTGCATGAAAACGTATTAAATGAAAAATATTCTCATAAATTACAGTGAAAAAGTTGATATATTTTATCACAATCCAAGATATCCAATTTGTACAGATAGAAAAATCAATAAATAATGAGAATGTACAAGAAACGAATGCTGTAAAAGTGAATAGATTTCATTTGAGTGTAAAATGTGATGGTTTGTTGTATGCACCGGAGGAAAGGGAGGGTGACGGGGCCACTCAGCGTCCTGAGTACCTGCTGCTTTCTCTCATGTTATCGGCATCAGCGTCTCCATCCTTAAGCTGAGCCGCATGGGTATCTCTAACACATACTGACTTAGAAATAAATTAGCGCTCAAAGAACATCTCAGGACTAACAAGGACTAAATGTAGTCACACTGTGAGACTCAGGAGAGCAGCACAGGCCTCAGCATCCCTGAGGAAACGTGGCTCTCGTGCTCTCACTTTGTGGGTGACACAAGAAAACGGTTTCTTCTGAAACTGTTGTGTATAGGAAATGGGTAAGTGTGCCTTTGTCTGAGATTACACTGTCAAACATCTTATAGTATGTTTATTTAAGGTGTTTTGGATGAAAAATTCATTACTCCAAAACAAATGGTTCATTATCTGAAAAGTGGTTTAACTTCTCAAGAGAGTCTACTGCAAAAAGTCACTGAACAACTGTTCAGACTTAGGTGAAGTCAGTCTGTGTTTGGAGAGGGACTGAAATTGTGGTGCATGTTTTTTGCTGCAATATATAGCAAATCGCCTTTCTTCTTACACAGATACCTCTTCTGGCTCAGAAGATGAAGGCTCAGTGCAGGGTGACTCCCAGGGCACCCCCACCTCCAGCCAAGGCAGCATCAACATGGAGCACTGGATCAGCCAGGCCATCCACGGCTCCACCACATCCACCACCTCCTCATCCTCCACGCAGAGTGGGGGCAGTGGGGCCGCCCACAGGCTGGCAGATGTCATGGCCCAGACCCACATAGGTGAGCACGCTTCCAGTGTCTTTCCGTGCCTGTTGACTAAACGCCTTTCTGTGTGCGTGTTCTCCTCTGTCTGCGTCATCCCTGTGGAATCCCTCTGTGAAAAAAGCGCAGAGCCCCTCTGGGCCCTGGGGTGCTTTGATCTGATTGTTTCTGGAAGCTGCTTTACTGCTTCTCACACCCAGGTCCCTCCCACAGGTGGGATTCCAGGGGCCTTCTGTTCATCAACAAATCCATTCTTGTTCCTGGAGAGACCTGCAGCCATATCCACTCATGTGTTTTCTTCTCACTTACGCTCTTAAGTGAAACTTTAACAGTGCTGATCAATAGGACAAGGTTTTAAAGTGGACTTGTCCTGACTGAGGGAGTCATATAAGGAGATGGGACTTTAATCATGACTGCTTGACGCTGCTGTCTGTCACAGGTGTTCAGATTTCTTGGGCACGTCACACTGTTATGTGTGTAGGTTCCATGACAAGGGAGATCTTTTGTGTTAGAAAAAGCTGTTAGGGCCTCAGCCCTGTGACATTTGAAGATACTGTGGAAAAGAAGTGAAGTGAGAATTATTAAAGGAAGAGCCAGCACATGGGTGAGCGGTGATGAACTTTGCATCGCTCTGCCTTTGAATGGTTCAGTAGTAAATATTTTTCATAAAGTACATGAGTTGGGTTGAATAGGGTTTAGGGGCGCCTCTCCTTAAAGCAGCAACAGGAGATGCTTCATACCATGTTGCCTATAACGGAGTGTGAGCCACAGACTCAGACCCTCCTGGTATCTCAGCTACCGCAGGAAAGCCTGCTCTCTGAAAAATGCAGAGGGAAACAGGTGAGCATCACAAGTGATTAAATTCCCCACACATACCCCAGAACCCCAGAATGTTCACTCTAGGTCGCTGACTCTTCGACGCCCAGAGGTGTTTTGGATTGACTTGGGTCTCAGTCCCTCCAGTGCTCACCGAGAGTTAAAGTATCGGCCGTTTTCTGTCTGGATCATGAGTTTGTGGTCAGGAGAGCTGGGTCTAGTCTCACTTTTCGCAATAACTGCTGCTGGGATCTTCAATTCACTTCTCCTGCTTTAAGTTTTTAGTAAAAAATGAGAAAAATTATTATTATTTTTTCTCTCAGAACTGTTAGGAGTATAAAGGAGAAAATAGAAATACTCTTTAAAAGTTTGCAAAGTAATACTCAAACGGAAAGTACTGTTATTACACTTCAGTTTAACACATTTTCGGGAACATGTACACTGGTTTATGTGAATTAAAAACCTCTACTTGAAATTACAGGAAGTTAAAAATTGAACAGAAATGTGTGACTTTCCGTAATAAAATTCCATGTATATGTTGGATCCCAGGATAGTGGCCGAGGCTCTGCAATTTTTATCTGGCACCTGAACTGAGAGGCCAAACATGGTCTCTGCCACTTGGAAGCATTTGTATCTTCTGATTTTATTCATTTTTAAGGAAATACTCAGAATCTTACCAAGAAAAACACATATTTTTGAACAAATTAATCACTGCAGTTGGGCCTCCCTCAGTGGGTTTACCCTTGCAATAATGGAGGAGATTTTAGCACAAAGAATTAATTTATCCAAACTATGCAGGTTTCATAACTCATGTACATCAAGGCTCAGTGTGACCTAAATGTAGCTATTGGGTGTATAACATTTCAGTAATTTCTAATTTGGCACAAAGATGATCTTCCTAGAATATCTGGAAATTTTCTATAACTGAAATTTTTTTGGAAAGCAAGCAGTGGCAAAATAAACGACGAGAAAAGAAAATATTTTCTGTGGCAAAACAAAAGAAGCAAAAAGTCAGATTTGCATTTGACCTTTTGAGATCATAGAAGCCTACAAACAAAATGTGTGCATATGTGTATGTGCCTGTGCACGTGTGTGTGTGTGTGTGTGCAAGCACATGAGTGTTTTAAGGAGTCCAGGGCACAGTAAACAACTGAGTCACACTGGCCGTTTCCCCCTAGTCCCCCAGCAAGGGATGGAAGTGGAGACCGCAGAGGCTGCTTTTGTCTGAGGGGAGAAAAGCCCAGGGCTGGAGTCCAGGTCACAGAATCTCACAGAGCTGGCCACGCTTTTACTTGTTTTTGAAGCAAAATCTCAAGTAGTCCTTTGTGGATTTTTTCCCACCAATTTAATTATGCCAGCAATTAAGTAGGTACATCTCACATGTATCAAGCCAATTCGGCATAAGATAGGAGATCCCATTCCAGGTTTCTCTTTCTACTGCTCTACCCACTCTCCATCTAGAAGCTGTGTGCAGTAGTTTTACACCTTGGAGCGGAGAGGAGGCCTCCAGATGCTGCTGTCCAAGTCCGCTGAGGACTGAGGGTGTGTGCGTTTCTTCTGCTGGAAGTTGGGCCTGGGTCTGCCTGCCTCCCAGGTGGAACGTCGCACTGACGGACAGTGTGGCAGGCCTGCTCCTTAGTGAGAGCCAATGATTCTTCTCTTCTCAGTCACAGGTTCCAAGTTTGTGGCCTTGCCAAATCTATTTATGACCCCAGATTAACACCCTCCGTGAGGAGGGGCTGACGCAGTGCCCAGGAAGCTTGCACCCCTACCTTCCCTGCTCTGTTCTTAGATCATAGGATCCTCCTTTCACAGCCTTTTTTGTGCCTCAATTTTCTGTGTCCTGTTTTTGTGCGTTAATTTTGCCATCTAGATGGCCTCCGGGCATGGTGCTGACACAGGCAGTGTCCGGTGAAGAAAGGCTTTTGGGGATGAGCACCACTTTCAGGAGCACAAAATACCACGCTTCTGTCACGTGGGACAAGTGGCAGGTGTTCTCGAAAAGCTGCTGTCAGAGGAGGATTCAGAATTGAGATCCACCTCTGGGCACCTGTCATCAAGATTCTAGGTGTGGTAAGCATCCTCGAGGGGCTGCTTGGCGCATCTCCCTCAACGCTTCATTCGTTAAATAGAAAAGCTTGTTTTCCGCACCTAGCCGTGTATGGCTCAGCTTTATCTCCAGGGGATGCTGTAAGGGAAGGAGCTCCACGTGCTCATTGGCCTAATGCAGCCTTTAGTACACATTAGGGTGTAAATGTGGTTTTTTGAATGACTAGTATTGTTTGTACTAAGACAAATAATAAAATAATAGTTCTTAATGTCTCCCCTTTTATGAAGAAAATCCTGTGAACTTTACACATGTTAACTCACTTAATCCACCCCACTGCCCTACACGGTTGTGGCCATTACTGTTCCCATTTGATGGATGAAGAAACTGAGGCATGGAGAGCTTAAGGGACTTCCCCAAATTCCCAGAAGTTTCTGGAGCCGGGTTTCCAATCGAGGCTCCTGGCTTCAAAGCGTGAGTAAGCCCTCAGCTGTGTTGCCTGTGGCAGATAGGAAATAGGACCCTTCTGTGAACAAACACAGGGTTCCTGAGGCCCTGCCATTGGCTATCTAACATTACTTTAGTTAAAATGCTACTGAGGTCTGCTGACGTGGTTCCTGGTAGGAAATGACGTCAGAAGTTGGACTGAACTCTGCTCCATTTGTGGCAACATGAGTTATGCCAGGTCCCCCTTTGTGCTGGATGGTGTGGTGGACGTGGCTGAGAGTGGCTTTGGCAGCTCACGGCACACACAGGGTGAGCACCTGTTCTCTGGTCTCTTCCGAGGCTGTGGCTTGCTCAGCCTTCAGAGAAAACTTGACAACCACCAGAAAATCTCATGATGTGCTTCTTTACAGAAAATCATTCTGCACCTCCTGACGTAACCACATACACCTCAGAGCACTCGATACAGGTGGAAAGACCGCAGGGCTCCACGGGGTCCCGGACAGCACCCAAGTATGGCAACGCCGAGCTCATGGAGACCGGGGATGGTACGTGTCAAAGCAGAGATGTATTTCTTTCTGGTAAACTGCTGGTGCCAATGTCCGTTTCTGTACCCGTGACTAGGTTGTTTCTTCCTGGGGTGCAATCAGTCCTGATAAAACCAATAAATCAGATCTTTCAGGAGCCTCTCATGGAAGGTGGCCTAGCCATAGAAATGAAGATATTCTCCAAGTGAGCCAAATGTAGGAAAAATGTAAATGTAAATGTTGTAGGAATTTAGTCATGAGAAAAAAGGAAATTGTATAAGTTGTTGACGTTTTAGCTACTGAATAATGGTGGTTCAGCAATTGAGAAATTACAGTACAGGTGTTAAGATCACGAACAGTTACTTAGAAGAGCAAGATGAAGTTAAATATACAACAAAGTAATTGTGAGATGGGCTAATATGTTGCTTTAGACTTCTGAAGAAAGAGGGTCTTTTTTATCCATGTTGTACAGAGATATTGGTGATTTGGTAGCAGGCTGTAGCTGAGGGGGTCTCCATCCTTCCTCGTGGCCTGGTTTTGGTATGTTTTGAAGACATTGGCTGTTCGTATCACCCAGCCACTATTCTATGTAAATCTCAGTCCTTCCTGGGGTCATAAAAGTCAGAGTAGAGCCTAGCAGTGAAATACAGTGCCCTTATGAGAAGCTGCATGGAGCTGCCTTGGTGTGCCGTCTTGCGGTGCATGGGACTCGCAGGTGGAGAGGGAGGCCTATCCAAGCCCCTGTGGGCGCAGGGGGACAGGGAGGCCTATCTGAGCTCTGACAGGCGCAGGTGGACAGGGAGGCCTATCCGAGCCCTGACAGGCGCAGGTGGACAAGGAGGCCTATCCAAGCCCCAACAGGCGCAGGTGGACAAGGAGGCCTATCTGACCTCTGACAGGTGCAGGCGGATAGGGAGGAGGCCTATCTGAGCTCTGACAAGCGCATTGCTGCATTTTCACATGAGGCAGAGCCCGGCTGTGCCTTTGCAAGTGTCCAGTTAGTGTGATGACTTTTCCTGGAAGGTGTTTCAGTGTCATCGTTTGCTTTAGTTCTCTAATCAATTCTGTCTACTAAATTGGCCATTTTTGTTAGTCTCGCCATGGTCATTTTAGTAACTGTGTCATCTTTCAAATCTGTCACCTTTGCCTTTGTTCCCCAGGTAAATCCTGCATTGTGTGTTGCGTGGTCTCAGTGTGTCGCAGCCTCCCACACCAGAATCCCACAGGGGACACTTGCTGGTGTGGTGATTCTGGGCCACGCCCCAGACGTCATGAGCTGGAAGTTATGGGGGCCTCAAGGCAGTTCTGCCAAATTAAGCTTGAGAATCACTGGCATTGTGGAATGGTCTCTGATTCATTGAACCAAATTAATTGGACCATTTAATGGGAAAATACTATGGTTAGATGTTGAGAATTCTGGATTGTGTGTTTTTCTGTATTTTCAGAGATATGAAATACTTAATGTCTCAATTCTGAAAGTGCCCATAGAGCATTTTGAGACTATCTATTAAAAATTCTTGATAGAAAAAATTTCCTTGAATTCTGTTCTGTTCCTCTCAAATGTTGAAGTCTATTTTTTTGTTTTGAGATGGAATCCTACTCTGTCACCCAGGCTGGAGTGCAGTGACGTGATTTTGGCTCACTGCACCCTCTGCCTCCCGGGTTCAAGTGGTTCTCCTGCATCAGCCTCCTGAATAGCTGGGATTACAGGCACCTGCCACCATGCTCGGCTAATTTTTAATAGGAGATTTCACCATGTGGGCCAGTCTGGTCTCCAGCTCCTGACCTCAGCTGATCCGCCCACCTTGGCCTCCCAAAGTGCTGGGATTACAGGCATGAGCCACCGAGCCTGGCTGAAGTCTGTTTTTTATGGTCCTCTGCAGGGGAAAACAAGGGCTCTGCCTCAGGTGAGGGGAAAGACCTGCCAGCCGCCCCTGCAGAGCCCCCTGCACCATCCAAGCCCGCAGCTCCGTGTGACGGTTTCCCAGGTCCTGCTGGCCACACCTGCAGGGCCTTCCCCATTCCCCCACCCTCCTCACCCCCCTCACCCTCCTCGCCCTGCACCATCCAAGACCGCATTTCTGGGTGATGATTTCACAGGTCCTGCCAGCCGCACCTGCAGAGCCCTCCACCTTCCCTACCCCTAACCTGCCCCATCCAAGCCCATAGCTCTGGGTGATGGTTTTCCAGGTCTTGCCAGCTGGCAGTGTGTGCCTCGGGAGGACACTTTTGATCTGGTTGGGGCATCAACATCTTAGTCCTCTGTCTTGTTCATTTATTTGATTTATTTATCCTGAAATTTGAAAACTTTTTTTCATTTATCAGTTCATTTAGTTGATTTTCAAAATGATACAATGTTCATCATTGTAATTAATAAGCACAGTATTATAAAATGGGGATTTTCTCAGCATACTTGGATAGGTATGTGCTAGTATTCTGTTACATAAAAATTTGAGTTTAGAGACTTTAACTTCTGTGCTTTAGAATGCATTGCCTATGTGTGGGCTGAGCTGTGTGGGTTTGGAACGTGTGTGAGGAGCTCAGCCTTTATTAAGAGAAGACAGGGCTTGAGCGTGGTGGTTCTGGAACCTGAACCCTGGGCTGTGGGGATCCTGGGGGTTCCCAGACATGACTCACTGGCCCAATGTTCTCGTGCCTCCGTGAGGCTGAATGCTGGTGGTCTCTGTAGAGACAGACTCAGGGAAGGACTTACTGCTCCACTGGTGGTCTCACCCTGTTGAGAAGGGGGGCCTGGGGCAGTGGGAATGAGGAGTCTGCCCTCTGCAGATGGCAAATTCTGTCCTGAGAATCAGAGCTGAGGTCAAGCATGTGTGGTCCTGAGGCTCTTCCCAGTGTGACCAGCAGAGCAGCACATCCTGGAGCACGGTGGACGTTTGGGTCACATGCATCTCTGTCCTGTCTCCTGCGTAGGTGCAGGGCTACTGTGCAGCAGCATCACCTCGGGCTCTTCCCAGGATCGAGTCTAGAGGGATGGTAGCCTGTTGCAGCTGCGCTGGGGATGGGGCTGTGGTACTGTGGGTGCTTGTTCAAGCTGTGATGATTGCTTCCCCTATCCCCGGTTCCTTTTTTTCAGGAGTACCAGTAAGTAGCCGGGTGTCAGCAAAAATCCAGCAGCTTGTCAATACCCTCAAACGACCGAAACGACCACCTTTACGAGAATTCTTTGTCGATGACTTTGAAGAATTATTGGAAGGTGAGAGAACTCTTCCCCACACGTTTCTTTCAGGTGCTCCTGTGGTCCCATAAACAATGACACTTTTTCTACAAGGCTCTTTTACTTTTTAAAAGCAGTCATCTTGGCATTCACGGGATGATGGGCACCCAGGTTGGGAGGAGGTGATGTTCCCAGGCGTCCGCAGTGTTGGCAGATCTCTTACCTGGTTGTTAGTTGCCCTCTGCAGAATGTGATTTTCTTCGGTGACACAGGTCAGGTCTCTTCTTTAGAACTCTGTAAGTGTATAGAAATACAAGTAAAGTATAAAAATACAGAAAAGCAAGTAAACTGGGGGAATCCTTTGCCCTCAGCGAAACAGGCACTCTGAATGCATTTGAAGGGCTGTCTCCTGCCCTCCTCCTCCTGCCTCTCCTTACAGACGCCAGAGCTGCTGCCTTTGCCTCTGAATGCTTCTGAGTCTTTCTACACAAGCAACTTAAAGTTGAAACAGATAAAATAATCACTCGTTATAGCAAACTTGAGCTCCTTATTATGTGTTAAACCACAAGTAAAAACGACTGATTTTCTTGTCAGTCATAAAGTGAGAAATGAACCTGTTCCAGAAATGGGAGCGATAATTTCCGTTCTTCCCTCTGTCAAGGATTGGGCAGGTGGCATTTAACTACGATGCACTGGATTTAGTTTTACTTGGGAACATACTTGCTCCACACTCCTGTTATTCAGAGTAGTTGTAGCAGATTTTAATATACAGCTCAGGCCAGGCGCGGTGGCTCACACCTGTAATCCCAGCACTGTCAGAGACCAAGGTGAGTGGATTACTTGAGCCCAGGAGTTTGAAACCAGCCTGGGCAAAACCCTGTCTCTACCAAAAAAACAAAACAAAACAAAAAAAACCTTAAAGTAGCTGGGCATGGTGGTGCACATCTGTGGTCCTAGCTCCTTAGGAGGCTGTGGTCAGAGGTTAACCTGAGCCTGGGAGGTCGAGGCTGCAGGGAACTGTGATCATGCCCACTGCATTCCAGCTAAGGCAAAAGAGAGAGACCCTGCTTCCGAAAAGAAATTTACTGTTTAGTCTTTAAGGACAAAACATAATTTAGCAAGATTTAAGTAATTTGGGGTTCAAAATCAGCAGTTTATCATGGAAAAAGTAGTGATGGGAGCACATCCATGGCTGTTTAATTCCAGCCTTTTGGCACAATGTGGTACGCAGTTCCACCTGCTGTCAGTTTGCAGATGTGTCCAGGTCCACCGAAGTGCTCCGTCCACATGCTACCCTGGAAATTACAAGAACTGATTTTTTTTACCAGCATCCACGATGCTAGTGTATAGACCCCAATTCTAGATAAGCATGCTTTTCTGTCAGCTAATAAATGTACACCTGAAATATAAATCTCCTGGCTTCTTAGCCGTGCTAATGTGGATACATTTCTCTTGTAACGCCTTGCATTCAAATGATTTAGTTCAACAACCAGATCCAAACCAACCAAAGCCGGAGGGGGCCCAGATGCTGGCCATGCGTGGAGAGCAGCTGGGTGTGGTCACGAACTGGCCGCCATCGCTGGAGGCCGCACTGCAGAGGTGGGGCACCATCTCACCCAAGGCCCCTTGCCTGACCACCATGGACACCAACGGGAAGCCCCTCTACATCCTAACTTACGGTAATCCCCAAGGCTCACCCTCTGTCCTTTGTCCATCCCTGTCCCTCTACATCCTCACAGTAATCCCCGAGACTCACCCTCTGTCCTTTTCCCATCCCCTTGGGTAGCCACTCCCAAACGCTTGAAACTCAGTGTCCTTTATTTTGGGTGGCTGATTGATTTTTGTGCTGCCTTATGTTTCTTGCACAGAAATAAATGGAATCTAAAACTTTTTAGGAAAATTATTTCAATATAAAAAGTGAGTACTTGTTAAATTTTTTTTTAGTTAATATCAGAAATGATTGCTTAAAGTAGTGACCATAACTCTAATAAGATGTTAAATCTTCTTAAATACATATGTGATTTATTGAAATGCTAAGCTTTCAACAAAGATTGGTAGTTAGTAAAATGTATATCTGAACTTTCTGATATATATCAGAAGAAACAAAATTGGTTTTCAGAGGACTTTTTGAGAAGGACAGAGAAACCACCTTTTTCTTAAGTCTTCAGTACAGTGAATACAGGCTGTAAACTTTTGGTACATGGTTTGACAGTAGCAGAGAAATGCGTTTCTCTTTTTTCTGTGGATAAGAGGCCATGGAGAAGCAGATTGTCAGGCTCTTTTCTCACTTTTTGCCTCAGCTTTGCAAAGAAACTAGCTTAGTAACAAAGGCTGGCAGGATGGCTCACACCTGTATTTCCAGCTACTGGGGAGCTGAGGCAGGAGGATCACTTGAGTCCAGGAGTTCAAGGCTGCAGTGAGCTATGATCACGTCACTGCACTCCAGCCTCAGTGACAGAGCAAGACCTCATCTCTAAAAAATTAATTGGAATTTGTAAAAGATAAGAAAATAACTAAAAGACTAAAACGGTCCACATTATGTCTGCATGTGTGAGGTTTATGTTGATAGCTGAAATTTTAAACAGCGTTTCGATTCCAGGCTCCTGGCACCTGTTGACGTAACTCCACCTGTTGTCAGTTGCAGATTTTGTTTTTAGCTTTAGATTTTGTAGTGATAACACAACAGTTTTTTGATTGCAGGTAGGAAAGGAATTGATTTCTACATTAGCCATGGAAGTCAGAGCCAGATGCTATATTGAATCATGGAACCTCATAGAGCCTAGCCTTTTGGGGGGTGGAGCTCCAGGAGGCAGCAGCTGTAGACCCATGCCTTTCACGGCAGATGTGGGATTTGGGCTTGGGGAGCACATGGAGTTTGGGAGCTCATCATTAGGTTTGGGAGCACATCATTGGGTTTAGGAACACATCGTTGGGTTTGGGAGTATGTTGGGTTTGGGAGCACCTAGGGCTTGGGAGGACATCATTGGATTTGGGAGCATTTTGGGTTTTGGAGCATGTTTGGTTTATGAGCACATCATTGGGCTTAGGAGCACATCATTGGGTTTGGGAGCACATTAGGTTTGGGAGCACATTGAGTTTAGGAGTACATCATTGGGTTTGGGAGCACATCATTGGGTTTAGAAGCACATCATTGGGTTTGGGAGCACATCATTGGGCTTAGGAGCACATCATTGGGTTTGGGAGCACATCGTTGGGTTTGGGAGCACATTGGGTTTGGGAGCACATCATTGGGTTTAGGAGCACATCATTGGGTTTGGGAGCACATCTTTGGGTTTGGGAGTGCATCACTGGGTTTGGGAGCACGTCACTGGGTTTGGGAGCACATCATTGGGTTTGGGAGCACGTCACTGGGTTTGGGAGCACATCATTGGGTTTGGGAGCACATCATTGGGTTTGGGAGCATGTGTTTCATAGCCCCATTTGCTTTTATGGCTTCATTGAGTAGTTTTAAATGGGTAGTGTGTGTCTTCCATGATGGAGCATAAACTTTATTTTTTTAATTATGCTCTCAGAAACAGGTTTTTTTTGGTCAAAAGGATGAAAGACTTCTGTGTGACCCTCATCTCCGGCCACATTCGGCCCTGGAGCTAATTGTGTACTTGGAGTCACTGCTGCATGACAGCTGATGGCTGCCAAGGCCTCCCCACCTATATGCGGGGAATTCCAGGAGTAGCCATATGTTCACGGGTGCATGGGTTCACTCTGAGAAGTAACAGATGTTCTCTCGATGTGTTAAGCATGAACTATTCATTGTCACGGAACTGAGGTTTGGGAAATCAAAAGTGAGTAAGACACAGTTCTTACGGGGCTTGTGATCTTGATTAGAAGTATCGCCCCTCGCATTGAACAGTGGAGTAGTGTTGGTGTCTTTCCCCTTCCTGCAAGGTTAGGATGAATTGGAGATGTAAGACACAGACTGAGTATTACATATGTAAAGTTGGATTCATCGGAACTCATGCCCACAACCAGTGTGTTTTAACTCCTGCTTTTAAATCATCTATATTTTGTTGTATTTTAATTATCCATATTAATTGCAGGCTGTGGGTTGATCTTGGTTTTTACTTGTTAAAGGAATATAAGAAAGGAACACGTTCCCAGATGTAAGATTACAGCTTATTGGATGAAAACACAGTGAACATGGTGGAAAGTGCCATCTATGTAGAAACAAACACTAACATAGATGAATGAATGATTGGCTGTTGCTAAGAAGACTCAGAAATAAGCTCATCAAAAGAGAATTGTTCTAATACTGAGTAATCTGGTGTAACTAAAGGGCTGTACTATCTAAAGTCTTGCTGTTTCCCTCAACCCCCAAATCTAGCTTTCTATGAAGCGCTGGGGTAGCAGAATTCCCAGCTGATAAACCTTAGGATCATCAATAGAATGTATAGGTGGCTAATGAAAGTTACCCACAAGTGAATAAACTTGTAAAACATCTATAATTCTGGTTTCCACTGTAGACTACACGTGGCATTACATAATCTTGATAAGAGTAAGTCATGCTGTGCAGTTAATACCTTTTAGTGTGTCCTACCTAGCAGAAGCTTTTCAATAACGTTTTTCCTCTGCTACCTCTGTGGTTTTCCGGAGAGACCTATGAGTTCATTTTGTTTTCTCTACCAAGCGGATGCTCATGTTCATCTCCCTTTTTATGTTCTATTTATTTATGGTTTACTTTTACTCCAGATGTTTCAAGAAATCTATATGCTTGAACTAGCAGAGCACCCAGCCACCTTTCTGTGGCCTTTCTGCTTTTTGCATGGTTGAGGGTGTGCCTCTCAAGCTCCCACCTTGTACCCGGACTTGCTCTGGTTTAGCCCGTCATCACCCACCGCCTCGCCCCTCAGCAGTGACACACTCTGTACAGTTGCCTGTTCCTCAGTCAAAGCCAAGCGAAATTGTAACTAATATCTAATACAACAGTGCTTACATCACGCACATCTCCTTTATGCATCAGTTAAGAGCTGCTATATCTTTATATCGGCAGGTTACCTTTGTGACTTTTCTCTTTGAGAAGTATAAAAATACCAACTATATTTCAAGAATTTTGCCAAAAGTTTGCATGTGTTTTAGCCTTTTCAAACTCTCTGTTGTAAATTAGCTTCTGTATGAATTTAGGATTTCAAGACTCTTAGCTGAGAATGGAGTTGAAACTTTCACAAACTATAATGGTGCTAATTGAGTGTAATTGATTTATTCAGTAACAACACATTGTTTTTCTTTCAATTGCAATGAATTGATTGTAATTGTTTAGCCAACTATAATAGTTCCCTAATCTTGTTCACATTAAAGAAATCTAAAGCCACGAAATAACTGTTTTTGTTGGGGGAAAAATACTCCCGAGTTACATCTAATGAGCCAGTAATCGTTTTCAGGAAAAGAAAATCCTCAAATGGAATTCCAGATGACTGTAAAGCTTCCAGTCTTGAAGACTGCCCATGGTGTTGAGGATGAGGAGTTAAAGAAGATGGGAGGAGGGAACATGAATAAAAGTGTGTCTAGCAGTGAAGTGCTCAGGAATATGCTGGAGTGCACACTGTAACTTTGTACTTCATTATAGCGCCCCTGTGATATGAGAAAAATGAAGAAACATTTGCAAAACACGTACTATGAACAGGAAGTGTTCTAGGAACTAGAACAATCGGAGATAATCATTCTCTTTGCTCTCTCATTAGTAAGGAGATAAATTCTGTGGTAGACAAATAATTGTAACACTAATCTGAGGAGCTCTCATTCTGATGTGAAATAAATTCAGGGTTTTGAAATTTGCACTGTGTTATAGACAACAAAATCTTTGATTTAGTGTTTACATTTAAAATAGAGAAAAGATTAAAACAGTGATGGCATTGAAACAGAAAATAGTTAAGATTGCTGTTACCTTTACACTATTACTGTGTCTTCTGATACCTTGACTACTGAGAAGCTCTCACAGATGCAGTCCTGAGACTGGGTTGTAAAAGGCCATGATGTATTTAAGAACTCACTTTAGGCTTTAAAGTCATTGTTTGATCTCCGACTGCTCACCTGACCCAATAATGCTGAGGACGTGTCCAGTGTGGACGAGGCCGGGATATGAAGGAGGTGGGTTCTTCAGAGCCAGGCCCTTTTTCTAAAGTGTTTGTTTTTAATCTTGCTTTGTGGTAATGTTCATAGAGTTCAGAAATTTTAAATAATTTCAAATATTTACCATTATCTGAATCCAAGAATTTGTGATTAAAAACCCTAAACCCTTGAGGTTAGGAAAGTTTTGAGAAACGCAGGACTTGGGGAGGGAAAGAGGCTGTTTGGAGCGAGCCTCTCGAGGCCGTTTTCTGCTCTGTGTTCATCACACTCACGTGGGACCGGCTGTGGACGAGGGACATGTCACCATGTGTGACGTGGCAGTGACACTTCCCCTGAAGTGCTGTGGGGACCCCCCCAGGACTTCCTCCCGAGTCGCTTCCCCACGGTTTCTGTACTGATAATTGGCGTTTTCAGAGGCTTTGCTGCAGGCACTTCACACACTGAGAGGGGATTTGTTTTGTGCCGGCCTTGTTTGAGCATCCAGGCAGCTCTGACTGTCAGAGTTGGAGTCAGTGCTTTTACTCCAGGGACTCAGGATGAGTTGAATCTTTGATCTGCAGGAAGAGGGTTCTCAGGGCCCTTCCGTTCCCTAGCAGTGTCATCTCAGCTGGGCGGATCCCAGCCCTGTGACGGTGTGTACACTGTCAGCACCTCCCACCCCATCACAGACAGATCAGAAGACAGGCCAATGCTTGGTTTTCACTTGTTATTTTCATTCTTTCCTGAAGTTTTGTCCTTAGAACCCCGGCTGCTTTTCTGCTTTCACTCAGTTTCCACTCTCGCCTACCAGTTCCCCCTTTGTTCAGCTGTCCTCAGTTCAGGTCACTTGCAGACCATGATGCGCAGGAAGCAGAATGTACGCATGTCCTAGATGTGGGTTTGGAGAAGCAGTGCTCCCGTATGATTTAACATGCACACTTGTCTGTGATTTGTATTCATAGGCAAACTGTGGACGAGAAGTATGAAGGTCGCTTACAGCATTCTGCACAAACTAGGCACAAAGCAGGAACCCATGGTGCGGCCTGGAGACAGGGTAAGTGCAACATAAATTGCTGGATCCACAAAACACACAGTCCTGTGTGGAAAAGGTGCCTACTGTTTAATAATTCCAGAGTTCAGTGCTGCCACCACCACTTTCCATTGGAAAGCAAATTTTTATTCTTACCTGCTCCTGGTAAGTTACACAGGGCAGACACTATTAATAGTGTCTCCATTCTAATGTTACATCCTGAGCAGGTCATGGTCTTGTCCATGCTTTATACCTCAGTCTAGACGTGGGGCTTGGTTTAGAACCTGGTTTTCTTGTATTTACATGTAGAGCCTCTTTATGTGCTTTAGATGCCCCAAGATTAGGTTATCCTGCCTAAAGGACTCCAAGTGAATTACATAAATACATCATTTAGAGCTCCATAAACCAACAAGAGCAGGAGCTTTGATGACTTTAGCAGTACTATAAAGGCATGAGTCTGCTGTGGGGCGTGTTCCACAGATTGCAGCAACTCCAGGAGACTGTGGTAGACTGGGATTCTTCCTGTTTTTTTTAATTGAACACATTCAGCCTTTAACTTTTAAAAGTAAATTGTAGATGTCATATTTCCTGATGACAAAATTGACTGCAAAGCTGTAATAATCACAACAGTGTGGTACTGGCTTAGAGACAGACATATAAACCAAGGGAACAGAATGAAGAGCCTAGAGATAAACTCTCATGTATATGGACAGGTGATATCCAGCAGGGTGCAAAGATATTCAATGGGGAAAGGACAGTCTTTCCGACACACAGTGCTGGGAAAATTGGATATCCACCTGCAAGAGAATGAAGTCGGACATTTACCTAATGCCATATACAAAAAATTCATTCAAAATGGACCAAATGTGAGAGCTAAAACCAAATGTAAGAGCTAAAACCAAAACTTGGAAGAACTAAACCAAAACTTGGAAGAAAACATAAAATGCCTCAGAAAATATAGAGAAAATACCTCATGACGTTGGATTTGGCAACAGTTTCTTGGGTATGACACCAAAAGCACAGGCAACAAAAGAAATAAATTGAACTTTGTTTAAATTAAAAATGTTTGTACATCAAAGAGCACTATCAAGAGAATGAGAAGGCAGAATGGGAGAAAATGTTTGCAAATTATTTTCCAACAGATTAATATCCAGAATATTTAAAGAATTCCTACAACTCGCCACCACCACTGAAAGAAACAATAAAAATTAAATGGGCCAGAGACTTGAATACACGCTTCTCCAGGAAGATTTGCCAATGGCTGACAAACACATGAAAAGCTACTCAGCATCGCTGATCAGGGAAATGCAAACCAAAACCTCAGTGAAATGCCACTTGACAACAAGATGGATGGCAATCACCAAACCACAGAAAAGGGCATGTGTTGGCAAGGATGTGGGGAAATTGGAGCCCTTGTGCGTTGCTGGTGAAAATGTAAAATGATGCAGCCTCTCTGAAAAACATTATGACAGTCCCTCAGAAAATTAAACATAGAATTACCACTTGATCCAGCAATTCTGCTTCTGGGTATGTACCCAAAAGGATTGAAAACAGGGTCTAGAAGAGATACTAGTACACTCAGGCTCAGCAGCCTACTCACAAAATCAAACTGTAGAAGCAACCCCAAATACATGGAACAGGATGTGGATTTCCCTTTAGAAGGGAAGACATTCTGGCACATACTGCATGGATTAGCCTTGAAGAAGCTATGACTAGTAACGTTAGCCAGACACAAAGCAAGTATTGCATGATTCACTCATATGAGCCTAACTGCCCAGCGGGTTCACCTTGCCTGCTGCCTGGCCAGAACCAGTTTATCTAGACAGGAATTGCAATGGAGAAAGAGTAATTAACGCAGAGCTGGCTGTGCAGGAGACAGGAGTTTGATCCCCAAGCCTTCAAGGATCAGATCAGAGTTTTTAAGGATAACTTGGTAGGAAGTGGGGAATGCTGGGTCAGGTTGGAGATGGAATCATAGGAGGTCTAAGTGAGTTTTTCCTGCTGTCTTCTATTCCTGGGTGGCATCACTGAACTGGGTGAGCCAGATGACCTGTCTGGGTGGTGTCAGCTGCTCCATCAAGTACAAGGTCTGCCAATTATCTCAAGCCCTTATCTTAGGTTTTACAATAGTGATATTATCCCCAGGAGCAATTTGGGAGGGTCAGACTGTTGGTGCCAGAGGCTGTGTGACCCCAAATGGTAATTTCTAATCTTGTAGCTAATTTGTTAGTCCTGCAAAGGCTGACTGGTCGCCAGGCAATATGGGGGTCTTTTTGGGAAAGGGCTATTATCAATTTTGTTTCAGAGTCAAACCATAAACTGAATTCCTTCCCAAGGTTAGTTTGGCCTACACCTAGGAATGAACAGGGACAGCTTCAAGGTTAGAAGCAAGACGGAGTTGGTTAGGTCTGATCCCTTTCATTGTCTTAATTTCTGCAGTTACGGTTTTTGCAAGGGTGATTTCATGAGGTGCCTAGAGTATCGTCAGACTGTAGAGAAAGAAAGCAGAAGGGTAGGTGCCAGGGTCTGGGGGAGGGGAAAGCAAAGTGATATTTAATAGGGACAGAGTTTTGGCTTGGGAAGATGAGAAGGTTCTAGAGATGGCTGGTGAGGGTGGTTGTACAACAGTGTGATTGTACTTAATGCTACTGAATTTTGCATATAAAAATTATTAGAACCATAAATGTTGTGTTGCCACAACAATGAAATGGCAATTGTCATGGAATATCTCATTTATCTGTAATGTGGTTCATTGTCTTAATAGTTTTTTAAAAAGTTCTTTAGTAGGATGGCCTCCAGATTCTTAAAATTTCTGTATAATAATAATTACAAAATAAACTCCCGTGTTCCTCTAAGATGTCAGTAGGGATACAGGAGCATAGTTCGAATAAAATACATAAAGAGGCTTTTTTTTTAGGCAGGGATTGGTTTGGCTTGGTGGGTCAGCCCCTTTAGAAAAAGGGGTTACTTTTCTAAAATTTTTCTTACGAAAGAGTATCTGAGAAGGCCTCTCGAAAAAATGAGCATATAGCTCTTGGTCAGGTACCAGGAAGTAGTGTGGAAGGTGCTGAAGCATTCACCTGGACAGTGGGGACGGCTGTGTGCAGAGCCCTGGAGGGCAGCTGGGAGGAAGCTGGGAGTCCTTCAGCTGGAAAGGCCTTCACTCCGCTGAGGAGCCTGTGCTTACATCTCCTGACTGGCTGATGCCTCCTCTGTGAATCATTAGGTGCAGTCAGGTATCAGAGAAGCACACAGAGGATTGAGTGGAGGGAAGCCATGTGGGTTTACAAAAATCAAGCATCTTTGCATTCGTACAGTAATGTATTGGGATCACTATGGGGGTATCAATAAAACAGGATTTGTGACTGATTCACATATTGAAGGAATGCCTAACAAAAATGATGTAAGTACAAACTTCTCTTTCCTAAAAAAATTGCAAAAGAATTCTCAGTTTTGATGCCAAAAGAGCCTTTAAGTATTTGACCCTTTTCTCTCCATTACTTGTATTGTCGCATCCATACAATAATGTACAATTTTATATTCTGCTTTATTAACTTTTAACATTTCAGTACAACTCTGCAGTGGTCTATAATACGGAATTTTCAGCATTAACTCTGAATAGCGATAAACCAGTGAGAATTTTAAACCCTTGATAGGAAGAACTTCCTTTAAGCAGAGGTGCCAGGAGCTGGGAGAGGAGCCAGACTTGAGGTGCTTCTCTGGGGAGGGCTGATAGCAATCTGACTGTGGGGATGACAGGTATCCTCTCCAGCTCAGCCATGTGCCCTTGGTGAAGACTGTATCTCCAGAGCCGGTATTCTGGGAAGAATAACGAGTCAGAATTGAACACGTTCTTTATGAATGCGTGCAACCGTCAATTTTGGATGGAACTTCAACATCTTCTGAATTTTCTAACTTAGTTTCCGGGTAATTTTTGGTCTGCCTTAGGGGAAGAAGCAGTGGTAATGTGGAAATCATATATATATATATATATATATATATTTTTTTTTAATTTTTATTGTATTTTAGGTTTTGGGGTACATGTGAAGAACATGCAAGATTGTTGCATAGGTACACACGTAGCAGTGTGATTTGCTGCTTTCCTCCCCTTCACCTATATCTGGCATTTCTTCCCATACTATCTCTCCCCACCTCCCCACCTCCCACTGTCCCTCCCCTATTTCCCCCCCAACAGACCCCTGTGTGTAGTGCTCCCCTCCCTA